>VNJN01003528.1:0-20762 GCA_008042485.1 Drosophila mayri | reverse complement strand
TTCTGCAAATCCTTGGGGATGGAGTTGCAGCATACGGCCCCTTACACGCCGAGACAAAATCCGACGGAAAGGGCCAATCGGACAATCAAGACCATGATCGCCCAGTATCTGGATGGAAACGTCCAGAACGAGTGGGACAAGCTACTCCCGGATATATCGCTAGCGATCAATAGCAGCATCTCCGACACGACGGGATTCAGCCCAGCTTTCCTGGTGCAGGGAAGGGAACCACGGCTACCCAACGCCCTGTATGACGAAGTTACTCCGGGACGCGGAATCCCCGAAGTAACCCCGACGGAGCGCAGTAGGCAGCTGCACTGCATCTTCGAAGTCGCCAGGAACAACGCTGACCGGGCATCGGCTGACCAGAGGCGACATTATAATCTCCGCCGGCGAGAATGGAAGCCGCCGGTGGGATCATTGGTGCTGGTTCGACGACACGCGTTATCAAACGCCACGGAAGGATTCGCGGCAAAGTTGGCGGCGAAATATAATGGGCCGTTCAACTAGACGACATCGCCAACGGAATACTCTGTCCTAACAGACAGATTTCGTAGAGTCACTTGATGACGGGTGCGCCCGTCCAACACTCTGCTTTCCCGCCGGGGAAACAAACCGCGAAGAAGAGGGATAATCGAACGCTCCAGTAGGGAGATAGGTTCAGATTCCACTGGGGAAGTTAGGAGTATTACCTAGGGATCGAGCTAGGCCTAGGATAGGTAGGGAATTGGCTGGGAACCGCGAATTAATCATTTTCTCTTCCACAGACCACGCAAGTCACGACGCAGCATGACGGGACGGGGCTTACCCATCTTCATGTGGCCACCCGGCAAGCCACTCACCCGAGTGGCGGTGACGGCCGCCCTGATGGGCCCGCCACCGCTTACATCTGCGGTGCACGCGCCACGCCCAGGGGCTCCGCCGCCAGTCCGCGACTATTCGTGGCTGACGGCGGAGGTGGAGGAAACCTTCCGAGGTCTCCATCTAGACGGCAGGCGACGCCCTGTCCAGGGCGACGACCAGCTGGAGGCAGCCACCCCGCCGGACATCTTGCGCCCCTTGCGCATCCACGTGGAGGGAGCCCAACAACGGGACCCGCGGCAGCAGCGGGGCCCGCCGCTACTGATGGAAGCACCGGCGGCAAGAATAACCGGACGAGAGCCACCAGTGGTGGTCATCTCGGACTCCGAGGAGGACGCGGAACGGGAGGTGGGAGTCGACGCCCGTTTCGGCCCAGCCCGGCTCGAGGCGACTCCACCCCGACGGGCGGAGATGACGCAGGACGAGTGGTCGACCCCGCCCTCGCCCGATTCTCCGACCCTTCTCCCGTGGGAAGCCCCACTCCAGCCGGGCCCCCACACCCTCACCACGGAGCAGGAGGAGGAACTGCGAGAGTGTTTCGGGGAGGTCTCCCCCCGGACACTAGCAGAACTGGCGCCGATCCCCGAGAGCGACGAGGAAGGACCGCCGCCTCTGGTGCGACTGGACGACACCCCACCCAGGACCCCAGGGAGGGATATTCCCTGGCAGGGGATATTATATAGCCCCACTCGGGAGGGCTACACTCCCTGGCATGGGGCCGTATATGACCCCATGCGGGACGAGCATGGCGGTCCCAGGACTCCGCCGCCCGAGGAGTCACCGGCACCGGAGGATATCTTTGGGCCCGGGCCATTCCTGGCCATCTTATCCCCCAGTCGCTGTGCGTCAGCGACCACGAGCTCGTCAGACGACGAGGCCAGGACGACGGAGGAGCCGGAGCAGCAACGGCGAGCCCGGAGGCGCCCAGCCCCTTGGGACGACTCCCCGAGCAGCGGCCCGGAAGAGGAGGAGGAGCCCCGGCAGCACGTGATCCGCCACAGCCCCTGGATTATGGCACCAGCGGGCTGGGAGACGCCGGATGGGCGATTACCGGCGGCGCTAATTTGGCGCGTGCAGGAGCGGGCCCGGACTCGGATCCGGAAGAACAGGCGCTACCTGGAGGAGGAATCCGGACAACGGTTCCGAGTCCAGATCAGCGTCCACGGCCGGGTTCGGGTCCAACTTCGCGCTACCCGGAGGTAGGCGCCACTTTGTATATTCTGTAAATATTAGTTGTAAGTGTATATATTAGATTAAGATTAGGGAATTAGGGAATAGGTTTAAGGATAGGCTAAGACTAGAGTAGGCGTTAGGGTAAGGATAGGGATAAGCAAGAATGTATATATGAAGTCGATAGGATAAGCTTAGGGAGTAGGCGTTAGGGAATCACACCCTGGCCACACCGAGTTTGACGTCACAGGCAACATCGCCTGACGTCACAGGCAACATTGCCTGACGTCACGGGCAACATTGCTCGCCCGCAACACATGACAGGAACGGGACGGGATCTGCCGACCCGGAGGATGAAACATGGAGTCCGCCAATCAGCGATCGGCTGAGGGGCGCAGAGACAGCGATCGAGGCAGAGGCCTACGACGCCGGCAGCGGCAGAGCTGCAGTCGCAAAACTGAGATTTGCATGGGCCACCTGCCGCCCAGGAGCAAGAGCGAGACGGAAAGCTCGCGAGGCAAAAGAATGCCTGGAATGCGGAACGGCGCGTGCCGTCGATCGCGGCAGCGCAGCCGCCCGGAATGTGCCGAATTAGGCCACCCAGAGAGACAATAGAATTCACTCGTAATCAGGCCGGCAAAGGCAGCGTTTAACCAAAGTGAAGAGTAAAGAACTCGCAAGGACCCACGACCAGGACACGACGCCAACCTCGTCCTCCCGAAGGCAATTTTGACGGGTGATCCAATGCGGCCAGCGCTTAAAACATAAATAGAGTACGCAACAGAAAGGGGCGGGGAAAAATCAAGCTAGGCAAATAAAAATAGACAACTAGGAGGAAATAATAAATTTTATAGAGAATAAAGCATGAAACAAACAGAAAAGGAGTCTTAGTTTTATTTATTCCTCCGCAACAGCCACCCTTGCACCCCGCTGCACCCCTCCTCCCCAAATCAGCCGCCCTCGGGTATTTCCAGACGCGGATTTGGGCAGGACGGGGCAGGAGCACCCTCGCCGTTGAGATTAAGTCCGGGCGCGGGTGCGGGCGACGACCTTGGGATTCACCAGGTCGCCAGCCTAATCTTAGGATGCGTCTCCGGGATTAGCCCGGGCGCCTCAGCTGGCCGGATTGCGAGTCATAGGGCATCTTAGGGGAGGGCGTCGGCCGCCGTTGGGTTACCACGGCGGAGTCGACGGGCCGCGGCAGCTCGGGCACGCCGGCGCCGTGGTCATAGGACAGGGTTGCGGGCGCGGGAGCAGGCCGGCGGGATCACGCCAGCCACAGCTCCAGTCTCTAGGGGGTGGGTCCAGCCGCTGGGCATCTCCAGGGCTGGTAGTGGAATCCCGCCCAGCGTGGGCAGTGAAAATTCTGGCAGTAGCATCGAAAAAACCCACCCTAAAACCCTCGAAACATCGGCCTCCTCCATTTCCTTGGCGTTCCAATTATATAAATTTAACTGGAAGGAACTCTGGGCCGCTGAGTATTTATCTCGGCCGTAGTGCATCCTTACACTTCAAATTAGCTTCTGCACGTTTTGAAAAACTAATTGTAACAAATTAAGCTGTTCGGTATGGGATGTGGAAAGAACTTATTTATAATTAAGTTGCTCAATGTAATAGGACTGTTCAGTCACGGCACCGTTTATTCATAATCAATAATATTTAGAGTAATACATAATAATTCTTTAGTCGCAGCAAAATGCATTTATCGTAAATAAAGTATCAATTACCAGGTCAAGCGAATTTGCATAGCATGCGGACATGAGGAAAATGAAATAGGGCAATAAGTGTCAAGTCGCTTATAGCTGGTAATACCCACGATTACAGTAACCCACTTTATTTGCCATACGATATTTATGTTAGCATAAGCATTTTTTACCTATATATACTGTTAAGTTTCACTAATAAAATCAGTACGAGTTTTACCTCAACCAAGAGCTTTTATTCATACATCAAAGGCTGTCGCCGTGTCTTCAGACCCTTCACCCAAACCAACCAAACCGTCCACCTAGTTCCAAGTGCTAGTTGCGATAACCAAAGGCAATAGCTTATGCACTATCTGCCAGGCATCTAAGCCTCCGTATAAACATTTTGGTGATCCCGACAGACACGTCAACCCGAGTCAAATATAGGAAAGAATCCGTAACTCTTGGGATCTTCCTAAATTTTTTTTTTCTCATCAATAAAAACATTTCAACAAATAGGAAAGAATCCGTAACTCTTGGGATCTTCCTAATCTGTTCTCACCCACCAAATAAACATTTTGGTGAAGTCTTGACTCACAGGAAATTGTCCTGACTACGTCAAAGACCCAGGAAAGACTCCGTAACTCTGGAATCTTCCTAAGCTTGGTGAGATCAACCGATAAAGTTCCGTAACTCTTGGGAACCTATCGGGACAGTGTCAGCACAACTACACGTTAATCAAAATCCGTTTTTAGAACACTAAATTCTAAAAATCCCCCAAGTCAATTGAAGAGTTGTTGATTCCTTCGACCACATCACGGTTGCGAATAGGAGCGTATCCAGCTGTCAAAGCGAATAAAACACTCCCATCGGTCAGGAATTAAAAAACAATTTTTAATATGTCTAATAAGGAGGAGCAAGCAGTCACAGAGGCGTTAGACTTGCAGGAAAAGATCAGTCAAGACATCTCGAAGTTCGTCCGCAACTTAGAAAAATACTCTGCGGAAAGAAAGCAAAATCCAACATATTATGAATCAAAGTTGGCCGCAATCGATGAAGTTTGGAACCGATTTGCGGGTAATGACAAAAATATTCCAGCAGAATATAGAACCACTAGATATTTAAAGTTCTTTGCAGACTGTCGTGAGTCATACAACAGATACAGAACAATAATAACCGAGGCAATGGTTCAAACCTCGAGCAATGCCCCCGGAAAGGTAACCTCGATCAATGCTTTGGAAAATGCAGACGTTGCAAGCTTACCGCAACCTGCAAGCAAGCTAATATCAGCATGTCATCGACAAAGGGCGATTGCCGAATCAATCAGACGGGCCCTAAAATAATTTTCCGAAACCGGAAGGGCCATAACAAGGGATTCAATAAACTCATTATGGTCCCAATATCATAATGTCCACTTCGCAGTTCACGAAGAATACGAAGACCCAGTCAAAGAAGGATACAACATGCAGTCGTTCCTCCGACTAGAAGGGGATGTTTAAAGAGTCTTGGGAGCTCAAACAAATGCATCAAACAATGAAGATGTGCATTTGCCCAGAGTCAGCATCCCAAAGTTCGATGGGGATCTACTCAAGTGGACTCAGTTCTTCGATTTGTTCAAATGCATGGTTCATGATACCAACATGCCCACAGTCAGGAAAATGTGGTACCTCAAAACCAGCATAGCTGGAGAGGCAGAAAGATTAATAAGGCATATTGATCTTAAAACAGAAAATTACATGAGCGCATGGGAAATATTAGTTGACGCGTACAACAATCGAGGGCATTGTAGGCAACCCAAAAACCAGTCGAGCTAGAGCAAACGTTCTCATGAAGTCGATGCATAATGACTTTGCTCAACAAGTAGAAGCTTTTGTGCTGCCACATATCATAGCTGATCATCCAGCTCATGAGTTAATTGCCTCACATCTACAAGTCCCAAACAACGTCACCCTGGCTGATCCAAACTTTGACAAACCAGGAAAAATTGACATGCTTATTGGCGCAGAGCATTATTATTCGTTGCTTCTACCAAATCAGGTGCTGATGAAGCCGGGAGGCCCAATTCTCCAAAATACAAAGCTTGGATGGATTGTGGCCGGGAAAATTCCTGCTGAGCACGACTCAGCGGCGCTTTGTGCAGCGGCAACCACAGAAGAGGAGGTGGATACGCTACTAGCGCGTATTTGGACACTAGAAAATCTAGACACCAAAGAAAAGGCTCGATCTCCAATAGAAGCTCATTGCGAATCTCACTTCCTAGCGAATCTACAGGTTGCAATAGATGGAAAGTTCATTGTTAAACTTCCATTTTCTGAAGGAGCTTCAGCCCTGGGGGCATCTCAAAAAACAGCAACCAACTGGTTCTTGGCATTAGAGCGACGAACGCCACCAGAAGTCTGGAAAGGATATGTAGATTTCATGGAAGAATATGAGCGTCTTGGGTACATGAAACTGGTACATCTCACACACATACCGTCGGATCACTACTTCATTCCACATCACTGTGTATGGAAGCCCGAAAGCAGTACCACAAAACTGAGAATAGTTTTTGATGCGTCCTGTAAAACGGCAAGCAATAAATCACTAAATGATATATTGTACGCTGGACCCACCGTGTAGAGCGAACTGTTTGCAATCTGACTACGTTTCCGCACTCACAGATATGTGTTTACTGCAGATATAGAAAAGATGTATCGGCAGGTGTGGATGCACCCTGATCACTAGTTCCATCAATTAATTCTATGGCGGAAGAAACCATCAGACGATCCAAAGTTTTATAGACTTAAAACTGTCACATATGGTACAACATCAGCGCCGTTCTTGGATAAAAGCCCCTGGTGCCAGACCCGGTCGAAGGCCTGCTGAATATCCAGAAAGACCGCCACCACATACTGCCTGTTCTGGAACCCCACAACAATGAAGTCCACCACGCGACTGAGCTGCTCCGGGGTACCATGACCTATCTTGAATCCAAACTGATGCCTTGGTATCCTATCCCGTACCGCCGTATCCTTGACAGGATACAGAGGATACGTATCCTGTCAAGGATACATCGCTCAAAAATCTTCGAAAACGTGGGCAGAAGACTAATCGGCCTGTAACTAGACACGGCATGGCAGGACTTTCCTTTTTTGTATATCATCACCACATTGGCATTCTTCCAGGAGGACGGAAAGTGACCAATTCTGAGCGCTGCATTAAGCACAAAGACCAAGAAGAGAAGTGCTCTCTCGGGAAGAAGCTTAGCAACTATTAGAAATGCCATCTGCACCTGGCGACTTCTGGTTTTTTAGCTTCTTGATCTTGTCTCTCACTTCCGGGAGCAGAATAGGAGCAACAGGGAGGACCATTTGGTGAGGAACTGCCAACGAGGCATTGACCCGCTCAACCCTCGCCTCAGAGGAGGTAGCGAAGGGAGTGAAACGGTCCTCTAAGCTCTCAGCAAAGATCTCAACACGGTCTTGCGGGGACTTGGCTCAAGTCCCAGCCTCTCTATTTACAGGAAACTTCGGATAAGAAATAATGTTTTTATCTAATTTAAGATTTCGAATTTTATGATATAGTCGTCCGATTTTAAAAAAATTAAAACCAAAGCGGTCAAACAGACACGTCTAGATCAACTTGTCTGTTGATGCTGATCAAGAAAAAATATTGTTTATTGGTTCTGAAAGTATTCCTTCATTGCGTAAAAATAAATATATAGACACTAAATGAGTTTCTTATGAAAAACTATAGTTTTTAACTAATATTATACAGTAATAGCATTAAAACACAGTAATGAAGTTTTCATTCATTAGAGACTTTATTAGAACCTTGAAAGTGACAACCATATGTTTTATTTGGCTTGGATTTCTTTTGTAATGCGACATGGGTCAGACCGATTTTGAAACTTTTTTGGGGGACCATTTTAACTTATGACCTTTAATGATCTGGCTACTACTTTTAATTTACAATTTCGCTTCATTTCAACAATAAATTGTTATCGGTCAAATCTGGTATATCTAGTATATTTTATGGAGATTTATCGATAGTGGCCTCTAATGTATTGTCAATACATTAGACAATGCATTAGGAGTGCCATATAGCCATCTCGCTAGCACTTGTGTAAAACCCTATAAATAAGTCTTTAATGAAATCTCTAATTAATGCTGTAGTATCATAATAGTATAAGCAATTCCATTAATAAAAACTGTTATTTATTTATTTTTTTGTTTATTTTAGAATGTTATATGTGAGCTGAAGCAAAGGTATGGCCGTCAAAGTAGCGAGTGTGCGAGTATCAATCCTTATTCAGTCCCTGAGCGTTCTGCAGCTTGCCCATCAGATGTGGGAGGCGATTTGGCATTTTATACTGGGGCAACTCTCGACCACATAATGAATGAGCTGTGCAAGCAGGCAGACTGTTTTATTGATATAAATCGGAAAAAAAGTTCTGATGACCCATCCATCAATTCATTAGAGGATTGTATGAGAGAATTGGGCCGTCTTAGACAGCTACTTAAAGATAAAGATCAACAACTGGATAATCTTATTGCAGAAAATGAGTGTCTTTGCGATGCTGTCGAAAAAAAAGCTAGTGAAGCCCTGGAAACTGAAAACAATTGTAACATTCAATTAATTTGCATAAGAGATTTATTAAAGCAAAAGGATCAACAATTGGGAGATCTTATTGATGAGAATGATTGTCTATGCGAAGCAGCCGAGCTGGGGAAAAAAAAGCTTGATGACTTGGATTACCAAGTTCAGAAGTTAGACGAGGATACTAGGTATATGGAGCAAGGTATTGTCGAAAGCATTGAACTTATTCAAGATATCGGAAACATAGCACAAGACAACGAGAGGCTAAAGGAGCAAGTTGGCAACCTCAAAGATAGTGAGGGCCAACAACTCCACGACCAAGTTCAGGAATTAAACGATGATAATAGGTACATGGAACAAGGTATTGCCGAAAGCATCGGAATCATTCGGAATATCGGAGATGTAGCGCAAGAAAACGAGAGACTTAAAGCGCAGGTTAGCAATCTTAAAGATAGTGAGGCTGGGAAACTTATAGACGACCTTTCGAAGCAACTTCAGGATTGCAAAGACAAGTCGCTATATTTGCAGGAAAAAAATAAAGTGTTGGGAGATACTTTACAGTCATTAGGCGTAAATCCAGCTGATATAGAAAGCAAAATTACACATATACCGGACCCGGGATCTTTTCCAAGTGGTCAACCAAGAGCTGGACTTAGCGGAACACAAGGAGTACAAATTAAAACTCGTTCGGATCAAAATGAGCCTGGAGAAAATAAGCGTGAGATTCAAGAAGTAGAAACAAAACCTGTAGTCGGAGCCTTCGCAAAGCAAGACGGCGACCCTGAAGCAGTCTCTGATAAAACGTCTGGAAAATCTGATATTGGACCAACTTCTAAGAGACAATCTGTTCCAGAACCAGCTGCTACTAGGGGACCAGCCACAGGAGGACCATCTGATAGAGGACTAACCTCTGGAGAACCAACCTCTGGAGGACCAACCTCTGGAGGATCAGCTAATAAAAAACCAGCTACTGAAGAATCAGCTTCTGGAGGAGGAGCTGCTCCTGGTAAAGGAGCTGCTCCTGGCGGAGGAGCTGCCCCTGGTGGAGGAGCTGCCCCTGGTGGAGGAGCTGCTCCTGGTGGAGGAGCTGTTCCTGGTGGAGGAGCTGCTCCTGAAGGAGGAGTTGCTCCTGGTGGTGGAGCTTCTCTTGGTGGTGGAGCTGCTCCTGGAAGAGGAGCTGCTCCTGGTGGTGGAGCTGCTCCTGGTGGTGGAGCTGCTCATGGTGGTGGAACTGCTCCTGGGGGAGGAGCTGCTGTTGGGGGGGCCACCGCTGGAGTAAAGGCCGTTGAAGGACCAACTGCTGGAGAACCAGCTACAGAAGGGACACCCAAAGGAGGACCTTCCACTGGTGAGCGAACCACAAGAGAACCAGCTGCTGATAAATCATCTGCTGGAGGATCAGCCGCTGAAAGACAAGCCGCTAAAGGAACACCTGAAAGACCTGCCACAGGAGGACCAGCCACAGGAGGATCAGCTACAGGAGGACCAGCCACAGGAGGACCTGCCACAGGAGGACCATACACTGGAGGGTCAGTTCCGGAAGCTGGAGCTGCGGGAGGAAAAGGTTCTGGAACTGTGGCGGGGCCAGCCACTAAAGGACCAGCCGCTAATGCCGCTGCCGGGTCAGGTGCTGGAGGTACCGCTGGACCAACTGCCAGAGCAAATACAGGTCCTGCGACGAGAGCCGCCGGAGATACGACTGGTACTGTATCCGAAGCAGTGGCAGGACCAGCTGGCAAAGTTGGTAGGAGGGGTTCCGGGCGTACTGCAGGTCAAGAAGTAAAATCTGGTGCAGTTCAGGGCTCGCAGCCTAGTCCAAGACAAGGAGCTGCATTAAAAGAAGCTACCAGTAATGAGAAAAAAACAACTGAAACATTACAAGAAGTAACCGGACCACAATCCAAACCAATACTAAGATCGGTAAAAGAGCCTGTAGCAGGAATATCTTCCGGTCCAGTAGGAAAAGGAGTTTTTAATTCATCAGCAATTCAAGGGCAGAAAGGTAAAATCCGTGCCTCGCTAGCTGAATTTGAAACAGAAAGGGAATATGGAAAAAGGTCTTCTAACAAGGTTTTGAAATCTGAAAAAGGACGATTAAAGAATATCGGAACCACCGCTTTCAGCACTCGTAGTAGTCGTGAAAGTAGAAGGCTCGACAGATATGGAGAGCATGGGAATAAAGGGATGCGAGCCTCTTCACGGTGCAGGGATAACGATCATTTTGACGATTTTGTACGACATACTGTACAATCACTATCATCAGGCGATATCGATGGGTGTGGATTGGAAAGAGAGCTTCGCAAGATCCTCGATATGTTTGTCGACGAGTGCGGATTTTGCTTCTGCAAGTGCAATATTCCTAAAAGCCGATTCTATGCTATCTGTCATAAGCTATACCATCACGGCTTGCACACATTAGAATTTAAAGAGTTGGTTTATATGCATAAACGTATATATGCAGCTGCCGAAAATATTCTGCCCGGTTGTTTATTTAATATGATAGTCAAAGAAATGACTAGAATCAGTTGCGATCCGTCTTTAATAGCTTCCTATAACTCATGTCCGTCGTCTGTGACAACAGCTCTAAAGTGCTGCAACTGTAAAAACATTATGTGCTGTAACACTAGTGAGGAAAAACTAATGCGAAAAGGTAAGTTTTATATTTCAATCAGTCTGTTTTTTCACAATTTTTTTTTTAGTGATGCGTTTGGAAAGTGATATTGAGAATGCCAAGATGTGTCTCCAAAATTTAAAAAGCATCCCATCAAAACTCTCTATTCCAAGATGTCGTTTAGATTTCAGTTGTTCATCTGTTAAGTACGTAGAATTTTAGTGATTATTTAATATGCCATCACATTTTTACCTTTTTCACCCAGTGATTTTAAAATAGAACATGTTAAAAAATAATAATACCATTCAACTAACTTCAATTTCCTATGGTGATTAATAAGGAGTCCAAGTAACAATATGAATTATATGTAATATGCATTTTTATATATTTATTATTATTATAATACTAAAATGCTGGTTAACATAAATTTCACCTATAATAAATTAAATGTATGTATAAAATAAAATATGATGTTTGATGTTATGCTAAGGTAGCAGCCTTTAGGTTCGAAACAATTGCCTTCCATAACGCACTCTCCTATTGTATCCATTCCAATACATAAAATGCCTGAAGCAGCTAATACCGCCTTTCACCACCCGGATCCGAGATCCCGAGATCCTTCGTGATCAACCGTTTTACTGATTGACTACTCCAAATTCCCCTCCAGTTAAGTGTTGCGGAATGGAACTTAATGCCACTTGTCTCTCCGAATCGTCGCCGGAATTCAGTCCGTACGTCCTGTCTGTCGTATCGATTGATTGCAAAATGTGGTTTGTTGTTTCGAAAGCATCACATCCTGCACAAAACCGTCTCTCCAATTCGTGCCTTCCCTTACTATTACGAGATTTTGAGGGTAGGGCATTTATCCGTAATTTGAATCCGTCCAAATATTCCTTTCCTGTTAGCAAACGCGTGGAATGACTGACCCATCCATGTTGCGGGTGGAATTTCCCCACCTCACGGAGACCGCTACCATCAACAGACATGTGTAACCTGTTTGCCCAGTACGAATCTATATCAAGGCGTGATAACAGTTCTACATTTCCCGCTCGTAAGCGAACTCGGGCCCTTTGCATTTCGTTGTCCAAGAAAGAGCTGACCACCGCGGATTGCTCGAGGTTTGGCCATTTTATGTTGCTCAAAAAATGGCGTTTAGTTGCCGAACCAGAACCGAGGGGACTGTAATGGGACGAAAGTCTTGCGGTCGATTTGCCGTCACCGTTTTCGGGATGAATACGGTTCTGGCCAGTCGTGATGGTTGTGGTAGGTTGCCGCACCAGAGAATAAGGTTCATTATGCGTAGCATAATACCCGTTGGAATACTCCTGGCAGTTTTTGGAGAAATTCCGTCAGGCCCCGGAGAAGAAGATAATGGCACTTTGTTCGCCCTTAGATCTCGCTCTCCAATAGCGGACCATACCCCCTCGTGTAAGTGTTCCATATGGAACACCGTGTTGTCGCACGAGCAAGGGCTAGGCTGTGTCATCACTTCTCTCCAATAGGGTTCCATAAGTTCCCTGTTTGGCATTACCGACTCATCAGCTCCATCAATTAAGGATTTTATGCATCTCCCCTTATGTTTGTCCCAGTTACGCTGAACCCTTGCGTACTGCTGCCGTCTACTTTGTCTCCTATTACGGGGCCTCCGAGGGGGCCTCGTCAGAATGTGCGGTTCATTCTGTGCCGGAAAAATTTCCAGGAGGTAGTTAGACAAACATTGGAGAGTGGTTTCCTTTCCAAGGCCCTCCGCCCTATCGACGATAGATTGAAGGACCTCGGCTCTCCATTGGGGATTACACACTACGGGGCGTAAGCCCCGTAGTTTCCTCATGATTTCGCCCGACTGTTCAGATAGAGTGATTGGAGATGTTTCCGATGTTGGTACTAGGTGTTCTCGCTCGCTATTACTAGGGCGGCGCTGTGTGGTGAAAAAGTCATAGTTACTCCCGCCGTTGACCCGCGCTTACTTGAATTTCTTCACTTTGACATTCAGAGCACTGGGCAGAAATCCCTAAGTCCATCATCCCTTGTTTTAATTAGACAGTCGGATTCCCCAAGTCCGTGCCAGTTCTGAATTGATTGTTAATTGATAATCGTTCTAATTAATAAGAACTAATTGGTTTGACCCAACTAGTATTCAAACTAAACTATCCGGGGAACAAGTAACTAACATAAATGATAGAAACTCTATTTACCCAGAACGAGCACATAAACCATGTTATTGATAATTTCCGGAGTGGCACTTAGGTGGCTAATTGATTTGTAGTACGATGATGTTTTTATTAATGTGCTTTCGTTTAGTATTTGTAAGTTTTTATTGATGTGTTCATTTATATCGAATGGGTTGTAGTTGCGTTCGGTGATGAGATGGAAGTTGTGTGTGTTTTTTGCTGTTATGTTTTCAAAGTCATTTCCTTTTATCCCGCTGTGTCCGGGGATCCAAAGCAGTGTAAGTTTGTCCATTTTGAATTTTCTATTATGTTACGAATTGAGTTTGTGTAGTAGTTTTGGTTGTTTGTGTTGTTAAGTGCTTTTAGAGAGGATAGAGAGCCGGAAAATATAACGTATTTTCCTCTATTTTGGCTAGCACATATGAATGCAGCGTGGATTGCCGCAATTTCTGTAGTACAAATGGAAGAAAATTCAGGGAGCATTTTGAAAAGAATTATTTCGGTATCAGTTGTGACACTATATCACACGCCTATTGGTGACTTGGAGCCATCGGTGTACAAAAATGTACGGTTTTCCATTGAATTTAAGATTTCCTTAAATTTTTGTTGATAGGCAACAGAGGATGTGTTTGCGCAACGACCGCCCGATAAAACAGAGATTTTTTCCACGGAATGAGAGCCATGAGAGCCGTCATTGATAGGCAGATTGACGAACTGCTTAGGGATGGCCGTATCGAACCGTCTAAGAGCCCGCACAGTGCCCCCATTGTGATCGCGGCCAAGAAGAACGGTGACGCACGGAAGTGCATAGACTACCGGCAGCATAACGAGAACTCAGTGCCGGATGCGTACCCACTGCCAAGGATCCACCAGATCTTGGAGCGGCTACGAAACGCCAAGTTTATTTCGACATTGGATTTAAAGAACGGTTACTGGCAAATTCCTGTGGATCAGGAGAGCCGGGAATGTACGGCCTTCACGGTTCCTGGCCGAGGCCTATTCCATTGGCGAGTTATGCCATTTGTACTCCACTCAGCGCCAGCGACGTTTCAGCGGGCACTGGACACGGTCATCGGTGCGGACATGGACCCGCATGCGTTCGCTTATTTGGACGACATCATCGTCATCGGGTCAACGTTGGAGGAGCACGTGGAAAACCTTCGAGAGGTGTTTCGCCGACTACGCAAGGCCAACCTGCGGTGAACAGGGATAAATGCCACTTCTTTCAACGGCATTTCGCCTACTTGGGGCATGTGATCATCGAGAAAGGGATCCATACGGACCCAGACAAGGTGGCCGCGATCCTGGAGTTGCAGCCGCTAACTTGCTTAAAGGAACTTCGAAGATACCTGGGCATTGCGTCCTGGTATCGTCGGTTTGTTCCCAACTTCGCTGACATTGTGGAAACAATGACGTCATTGCTGAAAAAGGGCAAGAAATGGGATTGGACAGCGCGGCAGGATCGGGCATTTCAGGAGCTGAAAACGCGATTGACGGAAGCACCCGTCTTAGTCTACCCGGACTTTGGACAAAAATTCGTGCTACAAACAGACGCCAGCGAGTACGGCATTGGAGCCGTACTCACACAGACCATTGAGGGGCAGGAACGAGTGGTGGCCTACGAAAGCCGCCGCTTAAATACTGCGGAAAGGAACTACTCGGTAACCGAGAAGGAGTGTCTCGCCATTGTATGGGCCGTAAGAAAGATGCGGTGTTACATCGAGGGATATCTATTCGAGGTCGTAACAGATCATCAGGCCTTGAAGTGGTTAAATTCCATTGACAACCCAACTGGGAGAATCGCTCGCTTGGCACTCGAGCTGCAGCAGTACCAATATGACGTCCACTACCGGAGGGGAGTCGAAAACCTAGTGGCCGATGCCCTCTCACGCCAACCGCTGCCAGTGGCGCAGCAAGCACAGGTACAAGGGACAAACTGCAAATGGCTCGCAAGGATGTTGAAGAAGGTTCAGACCGAACCAGCCAAGTTCCCGGATTACAGGGATAGCTTTATCGCTGCATCGGGCTACGGCCACAGGAAGAGGAGTACACACCATGGAAGCTATGTGTAGGAGCGCATTATCGCCATCGGGTTCTACAGGAAAACCACAATATTCCCGCTACCGGACATCTGGGAGTCTGGTATTATTGGCCAGAACTTTTTCGCGAAGTCGCCCGCTACGTACGAAATTGCCTGAGTTGCCAAGGGTATAAGGTAAGTCAGGAGAATCCGGCGGAACATATGTTTACATGCCACGTTCTTTGTGCGGATTTCGTCAGTCCGCCTCCGCGATCAAAACAGGGAAATATAATGCTTTTAGTTTTTATTGATTCTTTAATGCAACTACGCAAAGCCCCGGGAACACATCTGGAACGCGCATTTCGGGAACGGATCCTGAGCCGTTTTGGAGTGCCACGAACGTTTGTCTGCGACAACGTCACACAATTTACGGGTCGATCATTCCGGTACTTCTGCAAGTCCCTAGGAATGGAGTTGCAGCATACGGCCCCGTACACACCAAGGCAAAATCCGACAGAACGAGCAAACCGGACGATTAAGACGATGATCGCCCAGTATCTAGATGGAAAATGAACAGAACGAATGGGATAAGCTGCTCCCAAAGATATCGCTAGCGATAAACAGCAGTGTCTCCGACACAACGGGATTCAGCCCAGCATTTCTGGTTCAGGGAAGGGAGCCTCGGCTGCCTTACGCCCTGTATGACGAAGTTACTCCGGGACGTGGAACCCCCGAAGTAACCCCGACGGAACGCAGTAGACAGCTGCACCGCATATTTGAAGTCGCCAGAAACAATGCCGACCGAGCATCGGCTGATCAACGGCGACATTATAATCTCCGCCGGCGAGAATGGAAGCCGCCGGTGGGATCACTAGTGCTGGTCCGACGCCACGCATTATCAAACGCCACGGAGGGATTCGCGGCGAAGCTGGCAGCGAAATGCGACGGGCCATTTAGGGTTGCCAAGTTCCCGTCATCGAACATCATGCAGCTGCACATACCGGGCAGCCGCCGACGGCGGACCGCCAGTCTAAATCAGCTAAAACCATATCACTGCGAGGAGGCCGATACAGAAGAGGATGAAAACGAAGAAGTCGCTCTGACTGCCGAGAACAACTCCGCGCTCGGGAGACCTGAACAGGCGGTATCGCCATCAGGATACTCTGTCACAACGGACAAAATTCGTAGAGTCACTTCGTGACGGGTGCGCCCGTCCAACACTCTGCTCCCCCGCCGGGGAAAAACTAGCGAGAACACACACCGAATGGGCATCTAGGTCAGACTTCCCATCGCGAGGGCTACATAGGGACCAAGATAGGCACACCATAGGTAGGGATTGGATAGGTAACACGAACTAATCATTTCTTCTCCCACAGAAACTACCAACTATGACGGGACGCGGACTCCCGCTGTTTGTATGGCCAGAGTGGCAGCGACGGCGGCCATAATGGGCCCGCCCCCACTAACGGCGGCCATCCACGCCCCAAAGCCAGGAGACCCCCCGGAGGTCAGGGATTATTCCTGGTTGACGGCGGCGGTGGAGAAGAATTTTAGGGAGCTCCATCTAGACGGGGCGAAGGCGCCCCGTCCCAGGGGACGACCCATTGGAGGTGGCCGCCCTTGCTGGATCGGGGCGGCCCCTCTACATTGACGTGGGCAGTGCCCCGCAACGGGACCCGCGGCGACAACGCCGGCCCCCCCTGGTCATGGTGGTACCAGCCACCGGGGTGCCTCAACAGGCGCCCGACATCATTGAACTCTCAAGCGAGAGTGAGGAGGAGGTAGAGCCCGACGCCCGCTTCGGCGAAGCCCGTTGGGAGGCTACCCCATCGCGGGAGGTAGCGACGCCCCCGTGGGTGATGTCCACCCCACCGTCGCCGGCTTTGGCGAGGTATCGCCCCGCACCCTGGCCGAGTTGGTGCCGGTGCCTGGAGCGCAGGAAGGGCAAGGGCATGACTCCGATAGGGACACCGGGCCCTTACCGCTAGTGGAGAGGACGGACACGCCGCCGAGGACACCCGGACGGGATATTCTCTGGGGGACAGCGACCTACAGCCCCCTACGGGAGGGCTATAGAGCCACTGTGGACTCCAGCACGCTGGTCTCGCCCACGCCGGACGAGATATTCGGCCCCGGACCGTTCCTGGCTCGACGCCCGCCCACCATGTGTGCGTCTGCCACAGTCGGCAACCCGTCGACGCGGCCGCCGACAGAGGCACCGGCTCGGAGGAGGCGCTCCGCCCCATGGGAGGATTCGCCCAGCAGCGCGTCAGAGGAGGAGGAGCCACGGGCACGGAACGTGCCATGAAGCCACCCGGAACCTGGGGAAAGTACGGGTGTTCCTCCGCACCACCCGGAAGTAGGTGGGGAGTGTGACGACGGTCACAATGTGGCCGTCCCCACGAGATATGTATATAAAATTAGGTAAATAACATAAATATGTAAATAGTAGGCTAAGTTTTGGATTAAGGTTAGGTAAGGTAGATAGGACCGATGTAAATATGAAGTGAACATGTAAAATACGTAGGCTAAGATTAGGGTTAGTAGGCGTTAGGAAATCATAGGGCCGGGCCCACACCTCGGCCACACCAGGCCTGACGTCACGGGCAACATCGCCCGCACCGTTAGCAACATCCTCGGGGAACGAGAGGAAACAACCATGCAGTGGCTGGAACACGAGATCCGCCAATCAGCGATCGACAGAAGAGGACAGAGAGCGCGATCCGGGCAGAGACCCGCGGCGCAGGCGCCGACAGAGCAACGAAATGCAAAAAAGAGAATTTGCATAGGCCACCTGCCGCCCAGGAGAGAGAGCGAGACGGAAAGCTCGCCATGCTAAAGAATGCGTGGAATGCGGAACGGCGCGTAATTTGTTATATGCTCGTCGTCCCCGGAATTTATTTGTATTTCCTTGTTTTTCTGACAAATCCTGATGTTTTTTGACAGCAACTAAATGACGACACTATCAACGATACCTGGAATGTAAACACATAAATTCATTAGCAAATATTTATTTAAATTACAATTTTTTGGACTGACCACATTTTTACAATCTATAAACAAGCAAGCTTAGCTGTGTGGCAGAAAGGGATATGGATAACACGAAGAAACATTTATGAACCAGCCAGGGACGAGTACAGGCATTACTTATATGAATAAAACAGAAATGAATATTTTGAAAACACAGTTTATTAATTTCCCAATCCAAATCGTCCATCGATATCAGCCACTGTGCCCCTCCTTCCCATCTCGGTTGCCGTTGGGTAGTTCCAGGCACTGATTTGGGCAGGACGGGAACAGGAACACCCCGCCGCTGGGATTAATTCCGGGCGTGGGTGTGAGCGGCGGCCGTTGGGTTACCAAGTCGCCTGCCCGATCTCAGAATGCGCCGTAGGGATTAGCCCAGGCGCCGCTGCTGGGAAATTACGAGTCAAGGGGCATTTTTAGGGGAGGGCGACGGCCCGCCGTTGGGATACCACGGTGGAGCCGCCGGGCCGCGGCAGCTCGGGCACGCCGGCGTCGCGGTTTTAGGTTTGGGTTACGGGCGCGGGAGCAGGCCGCTGGGTCACCCCGAGCCACGACTCCAGTCTCTAGGGGCGTATCTGGCTGCTGGGAGACCCCGAGCCGGTAGTTTCTGAGCCGC
The DNA here is from genome assembly GCA_008042485.1 of Drosophila mayri. Classification (NCBI taxonomy): domain Eukaryota; kingdom Metazoa; phylum Arthropoda; class Insecta; order Diptera; family Drosophilidae; genus Drosophila; species Drosophila mayri. Next base: position 2,026 of record VNJN01003528.1, on the reverse strand, counting down.
CCAGCGTGGGCAATTTAATCTGGCAGTTGGAGTCGAGAAGACCCACCTTAAAGACCCTCAAAACCTCGGCCACTCAATTTTCTGGTGATTCCAATTATAAATTTAACTGAAAGGGACTCTGGGCCGCTGAGTTCATATCTCGGCCGTAGTGCATCCTTACAGTTTGGCGCCCGTAAACAGGGACCGTCAGGAAATGGGGAGATGTAGGAGCCCTTACTAAGGTGGATTAAAGCCCCACCAGCCGAACGAGGTTTTTAGCGGTGTGTATATGCACATATATATACATATATATATGCACATGCAAACGACCAGAAATGGCCAGAAACTTCCAAATTCGCGACGCACATGCAGCCGCCATAACGGCACCTTTTTTCGGGCAGCTAGAAGAGAAGGGGAAAGAAAAGATCGCAATAGGAAAATTCCATTCAAGTCAAAGAAATTCAGTCCCGGAAAAACAGGCCGCAAATTGGGCATCGTAGTCAATAAGAAGAGTTACAAAATAGCTGCCGATGCCGACGCCGGCAGAGCAGAGGGAACCGCCGCTGCACGAGCAGATCACGAGTCGCGGTCATACATACGTATATACATACATTTACATACACATGTACTAATTTTTGCTCTTGGTTGCGCCGCCATCAGGGCGGGGACCAACTTATATATCAGCCCTTCTGATTAAGCTATGACACTCAGAGAATACCCTTCGTTGAACACACATCGAGAAACTAAAAGAAAATTAAGCCGCCGCGAACTATCGAGTCCTGACAATTTGGAAAAGATCCTGCGAAAATAAAATAAAGAACAAGTCCGTCGGCCGCGAGGACACCCATATCCTGTGTATAAAAATTTAAGAAAATAAATAAATAAATTAAATAACATAAACGGCAATAAATTGGACAAATAATAAAAACAAAAGAAATAAATAAATAATAACCGACGAATAAATAACTAAACAAACTTAATAAAAATTAAATAATAGCCAATAAATAAAATTAAATAAAATTAATTAATAAATAAAATCCACTAAATAAAATCAAATAAACGGATGACATAAGACAAAATTAAATTAGCAGAGAAGCCAAGGAGGGGTCGCGCCAAAAATTTAAAATAAGCAAATACCAATAAAGGAAGCCGATAAGAAAATCGAATAAAAATACCGATTCGAAGGGAACTATCGATGAAAAATACGAAAAGTGGACAGACGCGAATAAAATACCAAAAGTGGAAACAATCGATTTTTAATACCAGACGGGAAGCAACTAAAATACCGAGTCCGGCCAGATGAAAGTATATCGATTACAAAATACCAGATCGATAGAGAGATAACAAAATACCGAGGAAAACAGAAGGAAGCTACGAGGAAAATAATCTCGAATCAAATAATTGCGACACTAAAATCAAATGAATAATAAATACATATAAATTATAATAAATAAATTTAATAAAACCATTAAATAAACTAAATAGAATATAATAAATTAATTAATTATATCATTAAATAAAATAAAGCAAACACACTGTGGAAAATAAACGAAACTAACGGAGTAAATAAAAAATTAAATTGAGGAAGCGGGCTAAAACTGTAAAACAAAGCGAGGGTATAAAATAGAATAAAGTCGGACTACACTGAAAAAAAAACAGGAAATAATAACACTAAATAATAATAAATAATAAACTTGTGACGGCGGTCGCCGATCGGCCTGACGTCACGGGCAACATTTCCCGCAACATGGCCCGCAACATTGCCCGAAATACCTTCAGGGAACGGGACGAAAAGCTGGAGGACCGAAACATGGAGTCCGCCAATCAGCGATCGGCAGAGGCCCGCGACGCCAACGCCGACAGAGCCACAAGTGCAAAAACGGAATTTGCATGGGCCACCTGCCGCCCAGGAGTAAGAGCGAGGCAGAAAGCTTGCCGGGCGAAAGAATGTGCGGAATGCGGAACAGCGCGTGCCATCGATCGCGGCAGCGCTGCCGCCAGCGGCAATTAGAGACGCAAAGTTTAAAAGTTGAGATCACGTGAAACC
>VNJN01003515.1:98598-158596 GCA_008042485.1 Drosophila mayri | reverse complement strand
ATCAGCAGGAGGTCGACGTCATTATTAATTTTCTGCTGTGCTGACGTCATTGGCAGAGCAAATTTCTTCTTGGTCTAGGCTGCTGTTTACTCAGAGAGAGCAGACAAAATGTTAATCAGACCAGACAAAATGTTAATAGTGTGAGCAGGCGCAGCCTAAAAGTATGCAATGAAATTTGTGTATGCACTCATTGCTGTTACACTGTTAAAGTTAATGTTAATGTTAAGGGATGTTAATGGTGTGCACTCATTGCTGTTACACTGTTAAAGTTAATGTTAATGTTAAGGGATGTTAATGGTGTGCACTCATTGCTGTTACACTGTTAAACTTAATGTTAATGTTGAGGGATGTTAATGATGTGAGCAGACGCAGCCTAAAAGTATGCAATGAAATTTGTGGATGCACTCATTGCTGTTACACTGTTAAAGTTAATGTTAATGTTGAGGAATGTTAATGGTGTGCACTCATTGCTGTTACACTGTTAAAGTTAATGTTAATGTTGAGGGATGTTAATGATGTGGCTTAGGGAGATGGTGTGCATTTCATACTTTGGCTCTACCGAGCAGCGCAATTTAATCAGTTTGAGAAACACTGTTAAAATCTAGAATTAGAGGAGAATGACTTCTTCCCTGTATATATATATATGTACATAAAACTAACTACATTCAACTTTTAATCTCTTCGTTTCCAAATTTACAAAGTGTTTTCATTCATGTTTATGTATTTCTTGGAAATATTTCTGTATCTGTAGTATCCCGGCAGTTGACTCCCGGCTGGGGCGCTGCGAATTCTCCAAACGACTAATATCAGGATGGTTTAGTTTAGTTAAACGCTACTTTGTAAATTTAATAAAAAAAAACACTCTTTTACAAACCATAGAAAATTACAAACAACCAAAGCTTACATAGAGATATGTAAGAACAGAGAGAGTGGTGTCCCTTGTCACGTGTCTCGTGTCCATGCTGTGTTAACCCAATCACAATCTCGATCCCAATCCCAGACAGCTCAGAGATTGGACGTGGCCGGCTTGCCGCCGTGCCACTTGTACGAGCCGGAGTACTTAAAGTTGTTCTCCTCGCACTTGCGATCGGCCTGCTTGGGCCCCCGGGAGCCGTACTGGTAGGTGATGGGCTGGACGCGCTCCCGTTCGATCTTGTGCAGGATGGGTGTGAAGATGCGCCACGCCTCGCGCAGCTCGTCGGAGCGGACAAAGTGCATCTGCGAGCCGCAAAAGACATCGAGAATGAGCCGCTCGTAGGCGTCTGGCAGGTAGGAGTCCTTGTAACGGTGCTCGTACGTCAGATCCAGCTCCGTCTCCTCGATGTCAAAGGTGATGCCGGGGCTCTTGGTCATCATCTTGAAGTATAGCGCTTCGCCCGGCTGCACGCGGATGACCAGCTCATTGCGCTTTGTGCTGCCCTCAAAGATGTCGCCGGGCACGTCTTGGTACTGGATGCGAACCTCCGCCTTGCGCTCGTTCAGTGCCTTGCCGCAGCGTAGGATGAATGGCACGCCCTGCCAGCGCTCGTTGTTGATTTTCAGCACGCCGAGGGCGTAGGTGGGCGTAGTGGAGTTATTGTCCACGGTGGGGTCGTCCAGGTAACCGGTGCGTGCATCCTCAGTGGTGCCCGCTGGATTGCCGACATACTGGCCCAATACCATGTCGTCGACAGTAAGGGCCTCGATGCTCTTAAGCACCTTGACCTTCTCGTCGCGTATGTCGTCTGGATGACAGCTGACCGGCTTCTCCATGGCCACAAGCGACAAGATCTGGAGCAGATGGTTCTGCATCACGTCGCGAATGATGCCAAACTGGTCAAAATAGCCACCGCGGCCCTGGGTGCCGAACGGCTCTTTGAATGTGATTAGCACCGAGGCAATATTCTCTCGATTCCACGTCGAGCTGAGGATCTTGTTGCCAAAGCGAATAGTCATCAGATTCTGCACCATCTCCTTGCCCAGATAGTGATCGATGCGGTACAGTTGCTCCTCGTGAAACAACCCAGCCAGGTGGTCACTCAGCGCCTGCGACGAGGCATCGTCGCGTCCAAATGGTTTTTCGATGATCACGCGGTTCCAGCCGCTAAAAATAAAAGGTTTTTAGCATTATATATTGCATGGATGCTATTGTGAATGGGGCGGAGGACTACTCACCAGACGGACATGCAGATCTGCTTAATGTTGACCGTCACCTCCTCGAAGACGCTGGGCGGCAAGGCCAGGTAGAAGATGCGGTTAGCCTTGTTCTTGTTTTCCATCAGCTCCAGCTGCTGGTTCAGCAGCTCGAACCCAGTTCGGCCGTCGTAGCTGCCGGCCACGTACTCATTGAGGGCCCAGAACTCCTCGTATTTGGCCTGCTCGTGGGGCTGCACCTGTGGGTCATATGTGGCATTAGCATCTGTGGACTGTGGCAACCAGATGTGCGTAACTCACCTTCATGTACTGCAGGCAGGATGCCTTAAGGCTGGCGATTGAAAGCTTGGAGCGCGCATAGCCGCAGAATTTGGTCGGCTTTGGGAGCAGGTCATCGCGGTAGAGCCACCACAGGGTCGGGTAGATCTTCTTCTTGGCCAAATCACCGGATGCCCCAAAGATGACAAACGTGTGCGGTATCTTGCCATCGAAATGGGTGCCCTCGCAGACCATAGTCGGGGACTTGAGCGACTTGATGATGAGATCCAGAGCGGTGTGATCTAGGGATACAGACAAGGTGAGCCTTAACAAGTTTCTTATAGATCGCAATCGCAAATCCCACCCACAAGGCACAGAAGCATCTAGAATCTAGATTTTGGTTAATAAATGGTTCGGACTTGTCAAGGTTTGAGGGTATTTTACCCGCTGCTAAGCAAAATAAAAATGTCCTGAAGATGGCATGGATAAGTACCAGAGATCGTCCTTATAACTCTTATCATTTTTAAGAAATTCATACCATAAATTGCATCGCTAAGATAAATATCGAAGAATAGTTATTCACAAGCTAGCCCCACCCAGTCTTATTAACCTTTTTTACTTTACACTTTTGGAACATTTTTCTCATAGAAAAAGCTTGACCTTGGCTGTGTAACCTTTAAATATTAGATACATGTGTACAGTTTTCAAAATCGAATGAATAAACCGAATTTAACCCTCGAGAATCAACTCTACTCCTTGGGGAAACTCACATTCTATCCGCTGGGGACCTGAGGTTTAGCTGCGGAGGACTCACCTGCGGTTAGTGTGTGTGCCTTGATTGGCCGGAGGAAAGTGAATGGTCGCGGCCTTGTGCTGACCTTATTTATGAATGGATTGAAGCGGGTGATAAGAACTCGATAGCGCTCTCGGATCGGTTGTCTAATCACGATGACTAGTCACCAAATCCGCTATTTGACTCCGCCAGAGGTCACCTGGTCGTCGGTCGCTGCTGCAAGATCTGGGGGCGGAGCAGATCGAGTGCGGAAGCCAGTTAGTGGGTGAACAGGTGGACAGGTGTACCCGCGCGTATCTTTCGATGCGGTTGCACAAAGCGAATAAACTGCTGCGCTGTGCTTGACTTTGAAAAGTTGTAAGCGGCGGTGGCGCGGTCAACGGCGACGGCGACGTCGTCGTTGGCGTCGACGGCACAAAGTGCAAATAGCCAGACCAGCGTGTAATAGATGTAATGGTGTAATGGGTGTCGTATATCCGAGATCTGGCGAGCCCCGCCAGTCAGGGATTGAGTCGCAGCCTCAGCAGCTGCCCCCCATCTGGCGGTGGCCTCAACTTTCGGATGGATTTGATGAGTTCTCCGTTTTATGCCGGCTTTCTGGATCTTTTCCCGATCTTGGACAATTCATACTCTAATCTTTGCAATAAAAAAAAGATATCTTATATTAGAATATTCCTATATTTTTTAAACTCTCTTTAAAAATTCAGTTAATGCATACTTTTCGGCCGCGCAGCCGCGATTGGGACAAATGACCGGGCCTGGGGATGGCCCCACGGAGGAGATACCGCGATGGTGAATCACACACTGCCACGGCCAGTAATTATAATCTCGGCCGAATCGCATTTGACATTGACACAGACGGCGGCATGGGGGGCAAGGAGACGAAGGAGGAGGCAGAGAACAAGGTAATGTAGACATATAATAATGTCTGAATAAATTAAAAGCAAGCGGGTTTTGTGTGTTTGGAAAGGCTTCTCGCTAACCGCCCGCCCGCTGGTACAGGCACAGCTCGCATGGCCCGGCACGCATGTGTGCCAATTATTTACGTGTAGAATGTGCGCGGCGCGCTCCCAATGTCATTACCGCGGAGAGTGGAGAATGGAGATTGGAGAGCGGACAACGCGAAAGGTTATTGCCGGGCTCTAATCTTGGGGAACTGAGTGGTTGTTATTGTTGGCCAACAGCCAATGGCAACAACAACTACACGTCATCGGTAGATAGTTGGGGAGTGAGAGTGGGAAGATTGAGCGTTCTGTGATAAGACGCTGTCGTCCGTTATTTTTTGTAGGTGACCCCCTAGCCGAAGAACAAATTTTGAAGGGCGCCGCGCAGTCACAGTCACTCACAATCTCCCACCTGACAGCGGCACAGTGATCACACAGAGTATGCGCCCCCATGGAACACTTACCTTCCTTTTGCGTTGCCATTTTGTCCAGCGATCCCGTCAGTTGTGTCAAGCGAAGTGGCAGAAAGCACACACACACACACACACACGCGCGCGCACACACAAAGAAAAAGTGTAGGTTTTTTAAACAAACAACCCTGTTGTTGCTTGGTTTGATTTCACTGGCCAAACGCTGTATGCTTAATGTTAAGCAATCCGGCTCTTGCAGCTATGTAATTACGACGGTCAGCGGATGGAGCGTCAGTTTGGAGTCGCGGAGCCTCGAAAGCACAGTAATGGAGCCCAGCACGATCGTTCCTTGACTGCGCCAGGCCGAGCGCGCGAAGCGTGCATGAAGCGGCAGCGGCACTGCCAACAACAAGAAACGACGCTTTGTAAGCGACGACGCTGATCGGGGCCAGGAGCGGATTCAAGCTCCAGTCGGCCAGTGTGCCGCCGCTTTATCAGTTTGTGTTCAGGCGTCATGTAAACATTGATTGGGTCGGCAAGTGTATACTTCTCCGAAAAGATAAAATACAAAAATTGTTTTTTATAATAATTTATTACATATACGATATTATTTTTTGTTTTATTGTTAGTTAGCCCTGCTGCTGTCGTCGGCCATTGTTTGTAACGTTCAGCCTAAGCACAGCCCGCAGCGGTCGTCGGTTGCCCCCAGAAAGGCCATGTCCAAACAATTTGTTAAACTATTAAAGATAAAAAAGCTACTCCCCACCCCCGAGATGTTGCCCACCCCCCGATTGTGATTCCGATCCGTCCCTGGCTCTCCTGTTGCCTGTTCTCCGTTGTGCACTCATTCACACACACGCACGTACACGCGCGCGCAACGTAAACACGGTTTTCTGTATGTGTGACGACGCTTCTCCGCATGCATTTGCTGGCTGGTTTTTGTTTTTGTTTATGTGAGTGTCGGCTGGTCAGCAGGGGCGTTGCGTGGTTTGGACAGGGGGGATCGGAGGAAGCCAGATCGGCGCCAGCGTTGCCAGCTGATTGAAATCGATGAGGGAGTGGGAATGGATGAACTACCGATTACATGTACCAAGTATGAAGGAGACGAGAGACGGGGAGGGGGGACACGGGTAAACTGCTGGGAATACAAGGAGTACGGACATGTACACATATACCTATTCCAAATATGTAAAAGCAGCGATGCCGGTGCCGGTGCCGGTGCCGTTCAGCCCTCCGTCGCCGCATTCTAATTGTTTGTCAATTGTCGTATTTATGCATATGTATGTAATTCGTGGGTCAGGCCAACAGGTGTAGTCCATGCGTGCGTGTGTGTATGTTGTGTGTTTTGTGTGTATGTGTGTTTTGTTGCCTGCTTCAATGGCCCTCTCTATTTACAGTTTAATTAATTCCTATGCGGCTTCATCCGGAAGCCACCGCCTGCCCAACGCCCGCTAACCGCCAGCCAAGACCAACCAAGAACGGATGTGCCAGAGCTGGGACACGTACTGTTAGCGGATGTCGGTCGTCAGTAGAAAAGCACAGAGTGCAGGATCACACGGTTGCGGCGCTCCTCAAACTCCTGGATCATCTCGTCAATGTCGTTGTCCAGATCTGTAGACTTGGCCAACTGTAAAGGAAAGGGAAAGTGAGTGAGTCGGAGTCTTGTTCTGGCTCGGAGTCAACCTCCCTACCAAGTTGATCATGTCCGTGATGAGAAAGGCGCCCATCAGTGCATCCTCGGCGTTGTCCACCACATCGACATTAAGAACATGCACCGGGCGGTTGTCAACCGATTCCACCGACTCCATGTGCAGCACCACCAGGTCGTAGACGCGCTCCTCCACAGTGACAATGATGTCAAACTGCTCTTTGGTGTCTTGAAAGCGTTCCGGGCATTTTTTGATACGCCGGTTGCGGTCCAACATGTGCAGCAGCCCGTTCTGTGTGTAGCTGTGGGAGCAGAGATGAGAGATGAGAGGGAAGACTTGAAGGGAGACCAAGACGCGGGACGGCGTGCAGTCAACTTACAACTCCTTGTCCTTGGACTCCAGGTCGCGGTAGATGTTCTCGTAGCTGGTGCCGAACTCGTAAACATTCGGCTTGTCAAACGCCATGCCCGGCAACTTAACGCGCTCGCCGGTGCCGTAGGAGCGCACGTTGAAGCCCTTTTTGGCCAGGAAGTTGTGCGCCTCCATGGAGCGGTTCATGTTTGAGGAACAGACCACGGCCACGGATAATTTGCTCGGATCAGTCATCTCTCTTTGGCAGTGGGTGCAAAAAAAAGCAGCAAAAAAATATTCACTGGAATAGTCGGTACAGTGTGGCCAGTTTAGAAAAAAAAAAGGCAAATGGTTTTGGAGTTTTTTCCCGAAGAAACCTATCGGATATAAACATTTTATGCATATAATTTATTGTAGGTTTCTTGCATTTGGAAATCGTTCTTTGTATTTAGCTATTTCCTCTATTATTTTAGCTTATTTTTAGCTCAGAATCTAGCTAATAGTTTGGGAGCGAATAAATCATAAAATACCATTTGAGTATTGAAACAACATGAAGTAACGTAACGTAATCTTCAGACGTAAGGAACAAATCGAGGTAGTATGGTTGGTCGATAACGATAAAATAATGTTTTTAGGCCGAAATATACTGAAATATACTATTAAAATAAAGCTTTTCGAAAGCCAGGGATGAAAACTGTTACGATTGAAAAATCTGGATAGTTTTAAATCCCAATTAGCTTAGTTTTTGATTGTCCTTAAAGTACGCACATCACTTTGCAGCCCAAAGACCTTTAAAGTTTATAATAAATTTGCTTATATTCTTTATGGAAGCCCCCACGCAGCCCAAAAATTTAAAAGTGTTGTAATTAATCATTTTAGTACTTTTTTATTTTCAATGTTTCATCTCTTGTTACTTTTTTCGTCTTCCGCTGTTTGTCTTTTGTTTTGTTTTTTTTTTCATATTTTTTTTTGTTTTTTTTTTTAAATTTTTTTTCTTTGAATTAATTTATTAATTAATCTTTATGTTTACTTATTGATTTAGTATCTTCCTTCTTTCTCATCCACGCATTTTTCTCTCCGCCTCTCGCGCTCACAGCGCATCTCTCCTAAGTTCCCTCTGCCACGTCTTTTACTGAGGGAGGATGGGTGGGTGTGTGGGTGGTTTGGTGTTTTGGTTGAAGGAAAGGATGCAGTTTCTTTTGGGGTCTGGGAAGGTGTTTCTCGGAGAACGGAGCGGTGGCATTATCCATCTTCATTCCTCTCTCATTTTCGCTCGTCTGCAGTGGGCGCGCGTGCAAATATTTTTAATATCCTTCACTTTAAATAATTTTTTAGCATAACTATTAAATAATTTGTTTTATACGTGTATATATATACATATGCATATGTGAACATATACATATATATGTATACATATATGTATATTCAGTTTTGCTTTTCGTTTTTCTTTCAATTTAAATGTTATAATTATTATCGTAATTATTATTTAATAAAATACTCAACAAATAATTTAATGGGTTTTCGTTTTCGTTTTTTGTTTTTTGTTTTTTGTTTTCCCCCTTTTCGATTTAGTTTTTATGCTGCTGTTGCTGCTGCTGCGATCGCCGAATCCCATTCTTGCTGCTGACTTTAATTTCTTGTTCTCTTTTTCTGTATTTATATTTTGATTCGTTTAGTACTATTTAAACACTTAGTAGGTATTCCTTTTTACCTTTATATGCATATGCTTGTTTGTGGACACTTTTCTTTCCTTTCTAAAAGAAAATGTAAATAAGGAAAAACGAATAAAACAGAATCAGACATACAATAAACATCTTTTGGGCTTTTTTTTATCAAACATTTCGCTTGTTTATTTTGTTTCTCTTGTTGTTTGTTGTTGTTGTTGGTTTCTTTTGTGGGTTGTGGATCGAACCGAAACCGTTAAGTGATAATAAAAAGTAATGATAATGATAATCATAAAATAATAATAATAATAATAGTCGTTTTAAATATATATAGATATATATATATGTATATATATATATATATATATATATAATATAATTTATAATTTAAAAATGTGCATTTTACATAATCATATTATAGAATATATTCGCTCATACTCCATCATACCATCCTGTCCAGTTTTATCCATTCTTAACTTTTAAAATCAACACACTCGCGCGGGCTCATCCAAGTTATCGATGGAATCGCGTCGATAACACACATACACACACACACATCTATATATGCATATACATATACATATATATCTATATAAATTACATATATATATACATATTTGTATATATATATATATACCACTATGGTATCGGCTTAAATAAACGAATACAAATTATTATCCTCATCATCTCACTAACAAAAAAAAAAAAAAAACTTACAAACTGATTGGCTAAAATTAAAGGAAAGTACGTACATATACAAATTTGCATACAAATCTGAAATGGTTTTTCTGGTTCTTCTTTTGCATCTTTTATCTTGGTTATGTTTTTGTTTTCTTGTTTAATTTTAATTGTATTTTAGGCATAAATTATTTATATAAATATTTACAATTTTTTTTTTGCTACTTGTTAGGGAGTTGTTTTTTTTTCGTTTTTGTTTTTTTTTCTGTTTCTTTTGCTGCTGCTTTCCATGCCTCATCATCCCACCATTACTCTTTCTTTGCCCTCTTCATCTTGTTCTGCCTGCCATCTCTCCTTTCTCTTCACTTTTACCGATTCTGCGTTTCTGCAATATTTCATATGCCGCGCTCTATAAACTAATTTCTTTATTTTTTCTTTATTCATAATTTCGGTTTTTTATATATTTTTACTTTGTATTTTTGTTGATTTTTTTTCTTTGCTTGTTTTGTTTTTGTTGTATAGACTAAAGAAAAAATGTTTTTAGCTTTTGGATAAATCTGCTTTCGCTGCGTCCTTTTCTTTTTCTTCCCACCTCCTCTTCCTCTCTCTGTTTTGTGAGCCTTCTCCCTTGTCGTGTCCAAGTATCTTTTTGCGGATTTTATATCGGTTTCACATACATAGAATTCTATATATATTTATATTATTGAAACATTTAGCTTGGTAGTTCATGTGTTTTTTTTTTGCAGTTTGTATATATATATTATATATATATATATATACACCATAGTGGTATATATATATATATATTTATATATATATTTGTATATATATAGGTTTCTATATTAATATACCTTGGATATTAATATTTAATACAATGTTACGCGCATAGTGCATTACAAATATAGTTTAAAATTAAAAAAAAAAAACATGTATTTATATATATATGATGTTACATACATACATACATACATACATATATATATATATTTATAATTTTAATAAAAACTATTACATTAGTTAATATTATGAAATATATAATTCGAAGTAGGACTACTTCAAAAAATGGGGCTTTCTCTACTATAATCTGACGCGAGAATCACTTTTCTCTCTGTAACTGCCTTCTCCTCTTTCCTTGCGCGCAGAGCCCTAACTCGTTTTCTCTGATCCTTTCTCCCTCCTCTCTATCTTTGTTGTCATTGTTGTTATTGTTGCGTGGCATTGATTTATTTTCCTATTGTATCTGGCTTTATCTTCCTCTGATTGATTTTCTGTACTTCTCTCGCCCTCTCACTCTCTTATCTAGCGGATATTTCTTCAAAGTGCATTTTGTTTCCTATTGTTTGTTGTTGTTCAAGGCTACGAGTATATATACAAATGTATATGTGTGCATTGATTTTTTTTTTATAGAAATTAAGGTTAATTTTGGGGATTTTGATACAAAACAGGCGCCAAATTAATTGCTTGCCCTATGAACCTTACATATCCCATATTTAAATGTTTAAATCAACAAATAAAAAAGGATAACAAAAGCATTTGCGTTTGGAAAACAATTAAGAGATGCATGTACATACATATATCGGTTCAATTACAACTACATATACAACAGTATAGTGTAAGATTGTGTGGAATATTTCGAAATATTACGAGGCCTGTCGAGAGTGTGTAAACAACAGAAATAAAAATAAAAAAAATTGCAACTGCTGTATTCTTCCTCTCTTTCATTTCTATATTTTTTACTGGTTGGTTTTCAGCTTTCAGCTATATGGTTTTTCGTTTTGTTTTTTTGTATATACTGTATGCTGTTTAGCCTACGCTAATTTGCTATCTTTTTACAAAGAAAACTGTGTCTCTCGCGCGCGACTTTCTCTCTTTCGTTTTTACTGGCTCCCTCTCTCTCACTTGCTACCTTGGGAATCGTTTTGCGTTTGCTTGCATTTTTTTTTTTTTTTTTTGTTATTTCTTTTTTGTGTTTAGATGCCACCTAATAACTAATTTACATTTAGGATTTAATTATTATTAATTTTATATATATATATATATTAATTATTCTGCTTGGTATTTTATAGTTAACAAAAAAAAAAGTGTGTTTATATAGCAGCCTTTATAAACAATTTCTCAAGCTTTCTTCTTCTCCTCCTCTTGTGTGATTTTACTTTCCTTTATTCAGATTTTTATGGATTTTCCTCTCCTCGCTTTTCTTTTTGCAGCTTCTTGCCAGCTTAGCTTCTTTCTCTCCATCTGCTTCTTCGACTTTCTCCGGCTGTACTTGCTGCTGCTGTTTTTTTTTTTTATTTTGCTTTACGCTGTTTATCACATTTAATATATATATAAAGGCATATATATATATTTATTATATATTATTATATAGTTTCTTTAATTTAAGTTGTTTTTATTTCCCTTTGTTGGTTTGCGACTCGCAGTGGAAATTCCTTGGTGTTCGTTTTTGCTGCTGTTCTTTTTCGCGTTTGAATTTTGTTGCTGCTACTGCCAGCGCCGCAGCAGCATCAACATTAGCTTGGCTTTCGCGGCAGTGTTGCGCAGACAGCGTCGTCTTGTATCCTCCGTGTGTGTTCCCTTCCTCTCTCCAGAGCTCCAGTTCCTCCTCAATGGTCTCGCATCAGTTCATAAACATTACAGCAGCTCCTGTTGCAACAGCAACTTGTGTTGCTGCTGCTGCAGTTGCGCCTGCTGTTGCAATTGTTGCTGCTGCCAGCGCTTGTATTTGCCCTGATAGGTTGGTGTTGCTGCATCTCCTCCCACTCCTACTCCTGCTCCTCCTGCTCCTCCAGCTCCTGCAGCCACAGCTCCCGTTGTCATTGTCATTGTCTGCAGCATAATATTGTTGTTAATAATGGTGCTATTATTATTGTTATAATGCACGACGGCGGCATCCATTACAGTTTCATAGCAATATGCCGCTGCTGCATCCAGCAACGTTGTTGTTGTGGTTGTTGTTGCATAATTGCTGCTACTGTTGTGCAGCTGAATTTGTTGCTGCTGCTGATGCTGCTGTTGGAGCTGATGAAGTTGCTGGAGTTCCAAGTGTTGTAGATGCTGCAACTGCTGCTGTTTTTGTTGCTGTTGTTGACCGGCAGCTAGTGTTCCTCCTGCTGCTGCGAATTATGAATTGGAATTGCGCTTCGTTGGCAGCTAGGACGAACTCGATTGATTCATATTGCCAAACATGTGGGCAGAGAACGATGTCTGGCCGGTAGAATTGGCCTGCGATGTTGACGACTGTTGCTGCTGCTGCTGCTGTTGCTGTTGCTGCTGTTGCTGTTGCTGCTGCTGCTGCGCCTGCTGCTGCTGTTGATTTAGTGATCCGCGCCCATGCTTGGGTATCGGCGGCTGGATATACTCGTGCCTGGCCAGCGCAAATACATCCATGCGATCCTCCTTGCGATAGGCCAAGCAGCCTCTAATGAAACTCTGCACAAAAGAAGAACAAAAATAATAAATGAGATTAGCTTCAGGGTTCCCATGGCAAGCCAATGTGCTCGCACTCTACCCACCTTGGCCTCGTTGGAGACGGTTGGCTTGTTGGAGAACTGCACTTCGGTGGCCTTAAGGATGGTGTTCTCTTCGAGAATTGTGGCCTGCGACTGGTTATGGCCAAAGGGCTTTTTGCCGTACAGGCATTGGTAAAAGATGACACCGACACTCCAAACGTCCACTTTGGAGGAGATCTTTGGCGGATTCTTGCCTACGACAAAGCACTCGGGCGGCAGATACCTAAACGAAATGTACAATTGATTTAATAAGGGATCCAGAAAGCTAACATTCAATACCCACCAGTAGGTGCCCGCTCCCTGGGAGGTTAGATCCATGCCGTGATCGGGATTGTAGTTCTCATCGTCCATAACCTTGGACAGACCAAAGTCGGTGATCTTGATTTCGCCACAGACATTGCCCTCGGTCAGCAGTATGTTGCCGGGCTTCAGATCATAGTGGATAACTGGCGGCTTAATCTCATTCAGATACTTGAGAGCAGATACAACCTGAGGCAAGCAGAAGGGAATTATTAATTATTTTGTTATTGATTAATTAATTAATTACAACATTAATACTGGGTCATGCCTCGCCGACACTCACCTGCATTATTATCGAGCGCGCTTCACGCTCGGGTATAGTCTTATGTTGCTTCAAATAAAAGTCCAAATCATGGCCATCACAATACTCGAGCACCGTGCAAAACGAGTTTGCATCAATCTCAAAGACATCGTAGAGCTTAACGACCCGCGGATGATCCAATGCCTTATGGATGTTGTATTCCCGCAAGGCGTGTCTGGTTGAGATTAGTGGGGATGGTTTTAAGGGTAAAGTTGCTTAATTAGTGGGGCTTATTGAAATGGAGGAGAGCAAGGCCCACACTCCCAGGTTTCGTTTTGCATTGTGCCTAAAAGCTAATCGTCTTTCTGTTTAGTTTATTTTCTCAACTTGATAGCTAGACCGCTAACCCCGCAGCTCCCTTTCCCAATTAAAATGGTCGTTCATTAATTTTCCTAAACTCCTCAGATGGTTTTCCTCTCATTTCGCCTTTCGCCTCGCCACTACTCACTTGATATAATTAGCTTTCTTATCCTCCTTCCAATCCTTGTTTAATTGGTGCACCTTACATGCGACATAGCGTTGCTCCTTAAGGTCGAAGGCCTTGTGCACCTCGGAGAAGCCGCCCTTGCCCAGCAGCATCAGCAGAAGATAGCGTTCGTTCAGCACGGGATGATTGTTGAAGCGGGACTAAGGGAGGGGAAAACACATTTGTCAAAAACCGAATTTCAACTTCTTTCGTGGCTTGGAATCGGTGCTCACCTGATCCTCGTTGAGTATCCGCTTAAGCTCTCGAATATGCAGGTTACGCTCTCGCTCCAGCTTCTCCATCTCCAGTTGCAGGTCGGCATCTTCCTTCTTCAGTGCGTTTTGCCGCAACTTGAGGATTTCGTCATACTCGTAGTACTCCTGCGCTGTGTACGCCCCCGAAACGGGGTCCGGCTTGAGGAAGGTGCCAGAGTCCGAGCAGCTGCCGCTATCGTTACCGCCGATACCACCGCCTCCGCCGCCGCCACCTCGATCAGAGAGTCGATCGCCGACACCGCCGGAATTTCCAACATTACCGCCCGATCCTCCGCCGCCATTATGCAGCAACTGAGCCTGATTGGCCTGCGTCGAGTTGGAGCGCGATAAACCGCGTCCGCCGCCACCGCCGCCGCCTCCGCCACCGACACCTCCTACACCGCCACTGCCGACGCCGCCGACGCCGCCACCGACGCCGCCGCTACCGCCAACGATACCGCCAGCATTGTTGCCACCGAGGCCGCTATCAACGCTGACGCCACCGCCGGCACCGGCGCCGCCCAGGCGATCACTGCCCGGTCCGCTAACAACAACGCCGCCGGTTAGCTGCGAGGAATCGTTCGAGTTGGAATTCTGTTGCTGCTGCTGCTGATGTTGCTGTTGCTGCTGCTGCTGCTGGTTGTTCTGGTTGCTATTGTTGTTGCGTTTGCGTCCGGACTCCGCCGGGCGCTTCTTCATCAGCTGCTTCTTTTGCCGATCGATCTCCTCGCGTTCAGCGGTAATCTCCTCCTGCCGCCGGCTCAGCTCCTGGAACGCATATCCGTCCGTCCAGTTCTCCTGCAGAATTCAAAAATCGATTAAGAATTATAAAAATTACATTTACTGTCAATCCTTTTTTTTATATTTTACGGAAAATCTCACCTGGAATGTGGCGCCCACCCGCTGAGTGACAAACTGGCCAAGCCGGAGGCGATTCTGCATACACTTTTGGCGCGCCTCCTTCTTCTCAATGCTGCTCTTTTCCTTTAGCAGCTTTTTAACAACCTCGATGCACTTGGCGATATGCGACTTGTGCTGATCGATCGTCTTCTGATTGCCAACTATTTGGCACTTTTGCTCGTCGGACAGCCGCGTCATCTCGTCCAGCTTCACCTTGCCGGACTCGTGCTCCGCCTCACGTTCCTGCAGTTCGTGCAGCGAGACCTCCGTTTGTGTGGCCTTGCTATACGTTATGATGGTAGCTGGCATGGCCATGGGCGGTGGCGGTGGAAGAGGTGGTCCAACGCCAACATTAACGCCGACACCGACGCCCACATTTACGCCAACGCCAACCATCCCGACAACGCCGAGGGAACCAAGCTGATGCGGATGCGTTGGAACAACGGTGGCCGTTGACGTGGTCGGCGGTCCCAGTTGCTGCTGCTGTTGTTGCTGTTGCTGCTGCGGCGTCTGCTGCTGCTGCTGGATGGAGGCGAGACTGAGTGTATGACCCATGCCTACGACCACGTGTGGAGGAACCATTTGATTGGAAGTCTGTTGCTGCTGCTGGCGTTGCTGCTGCTGTTGCTGCTGCTGCTGCGCCTTGCTGGAGTTAACATAGTGGAAGTCGGCGGCTCCCGCTTGCTGCTGTTGCTGCGGCGTCTGCGTTTGGGGACTAGCTGGTGGATACAGATAGGGGCTACTGGTCTGCACTTGCACTTGGTTGCCAGCAGCTCCTCCGGTAACAACGCCGACGCCGCCTCCCGCCGTCACACCCGTCGCCTGTTGCGTTGTCTGCTGCTGTTGCTGGGCGGATGACGGTGATTTGCTGCCGCCACCCGTGTGGGATCCCCGGATTCCGGCTGAATTTCCACCCCCACCGCCGGCGACGCCTACGCTAACACCGACGCCTGGCTGTTGCTTGTTGAAGTAGTCGTTGATCTTCTTGTTATCGCTGCCTGGCAGCATTAGGCGAGCATTTTTTCCGCCGCCACTGCCGGACCCGGATCCAGCGGCACCACTTCCTCCGCTGCCGGCTCCACCAGCACCGCCTCCGCCGCTACTTGCTGTACCACCTAGGCGATCTCCCAGACCCAGGCTCATCACCTTGGGCATATCACGAAAGGCTAGGGATTTGCCCTTCAGGCTGCAGTTGTTTACTCCTCCGGATCCAGTGCCGCCGCCTCCAGCGATCCCACCGCTGCCACCACCGCCTCCGGAGCCTCCGCCGCTCCCCGCCTCATCAGCGGTGTGAGGCATTTTTCGTTTCCGTTTCCGTTCCGCCGGAGTGCGCGGCTTGCCGACTGTCGCCACCGACGTCGTCGTTGTGCTGGCTGCCGTCATGTAGCTCATCTCTCCGCCTACGCCTCCATTGTTCGAGTGCTGCGGGGGTGGCGGCGGCGGCGGTTGTTGCATACCCAATGTGGGTGGGAAGGCGGGATGTTGTTGTTGTTGTTGCTGCTGCTGTTGCTGCTGCTGAAGGGCAGCTCCTGCTCCTGGTGTGGCACCGGCAGCACTCAGCATATCGTTGACATCCTTCTCGCTGTGCGAGGAGCCAGTGCTCATATTCGAATCCGGATTACTGCTACCCTGGTGCAGCCCCTGCAGCGACTGCTGCTGCTGGTGGAAGTGCTGCTGCTGCTGCTGATGTAGTTGCTGCAGCTGGTGTGGATGCTTATGCAGGTGCTGCAGATGCTGCTGGGCGAGGATCTGCTGTGGATTCGGTTGCTCCTGTTGCTGCTGCTGCTGCTGGGCGTTGTGATGATTCGCAAAATGCTGTTGCTGTTGCTGCTGCGGGGGCGGGGCCTGCTGCTGCTGAGGCGGTTGCAGCTGCTGCTGTTGCTGGTTAGGATGGTGGTGACTTAGGGCCGATGTAGTCTGCGGGGCCATCTGCAACTGAGCACCGGCGGACATCTGCAATTAAAAAAAGAAAACGGTCAAGTTAGTCAAAGTTTACCCTTTTTGTATGTATATTTGTTTATATTGAAAGATTTAGTGCATAATTTACTTCATAAAAGTTGATATTTCACAATAAACAGAAACTAAACCTTCTTTAATTAAATTAATTGATTTTCCTATAACAATTATTCTGCAATTTGTATTTCATTTCTTATATCCACGTTTCTAATTTCTGAAGTAGTACAAAAAAGCTATGTTCATACAATTTAAAAATTAATATTTTTAAAAGTTTCCTAGTTTCTATATACGTTTATTTAGTATTATCCATTATTGCTTATGTTTATCACTACACTCATTCTTCTCTCTGTTCGTTTTGTGCACTTGACAACACTGCCGCCGCTTTTGTTTTGCTCTGCTGCTTCTTTGGCCGTTTTTTGCTCTCATCTTTCGCCCGTTTTGTCTGAGAGCGAGAGAGAGCTGCCACATTCGCTGGATTCGGCACTGCAACGAGGTGGCAACCCAGGGGCGGTGGCAGCAGTGCGGCGACACCAAAAGAGAATGTGCGAAATATGTGTGTGCGCGAGAGTGCGAACGAGACGAAAGGCATGAGCTTGCGTGAGAAGAAGTGCGACAAACAGAGAGAGAGAGAGAAAAATGCAGCCGATTATGTATGTGTGTAATGTTTTATCAAAAAGCACAATGTAAAGACAATGAAAACCAACAAGGAACAAAAATACAAAAAAAAAATTAACAATTTAGGTTGAAACGAAAATGGCTACCTAACACCATTTTTTTTTTTGCTTTGCACTCTACTTGCTTCACAATGATATTCGTTTAACTTTAACTTAAGCTTTTTGAATTGTATTATTATCAATTTGTTGTATTTATATGTTCACAAAATGCCGTTCACCTTTTTTAAGCGCCGCATATTTTTCTGCACACACATACGTGGCCGCGTGCGCTTGTGTGTGTTATATGTATGGATGTGTATATGTACGAGTGAGAGTATGTGTGTTTGGCTTTTCACATTCTATTACAGTTTTATCACATTTATTGCTTTTTCGATTTATTTCTTTCGTAATTTTGCACAAATTTTCACATTTTTGTTTTTGTTAAGTAATCTTCTTGATATTTTATTATAAAAAGAGATATATATATGTAAATATATACATATATTATAACCGTTTTATTCCGATTTTTTTGCAGTCGCTCTCATCGTGCGCGTGTGTGTTTGTAAAATGGTAAGCGGAGCGAAAGAAAGAAGAAGGTGCAAACACACAGAGGAAGAGACAGAGAGAGAGTGTAAGCAAGCAAGCAAAAGAAGAAGAGTGGTGAGCGAGCGGCTCACATTTAGTGAGAGCGTAAGAAGCCGAGAGCGGAGCAACGAATGAGAAGTGGGAGAAAGAGAAGAGCGAGTATAACTATTCGCTCATTCGCAAAAAACAAAAAAGGAAACGAAATAAATAAATAAAACTGCAACGAAACTAAACGGCACAGAAAAAGTATAATAAATATTATTCCGTCGTTTATTAAATTACATTTGAGCAAGCGTGTAAAATGAAACTAGAATTACAAAACAACAAAAAATTAGCGCCAAGTTGTTGCTGCTGCTCTGCCGGCGTCGCTGCCATCGTTCCGCTGCAGCTTTTTTTTCTGCCAGCCTCAATTTTACCGAACTTCCAATCCAAAACGGAATGGAAAGCAGCTGCTGGCAATGAGAGAAAGAGCCAGCCGGCGTCTTTGTCAATTCGCGAGCATCGACGCCGGCAGAGGGCGCCATTGGCGCAACTAACGCACAAGGGCAAAAAAGAACAGCAAAGTGACGAGTTCCCAGCTTTTTGATAAAAAAAAAAGAAAAGCTAAACGCAACCTTAGCTTAGATATAAAAACAAAAATATACAAAAATAAGTAAAATTAAGTAAAATTAAATATAAAAAAATAACCAAAAAAATGTTGATTTCTATAGGGAATTAAAGACGACAATGTGGCAAGATAGAGTTAATGCAATATTTATTAGGTAATATTTACTAAAACAATAAATGAATTGAGTGGTTTGATATTCGAATATTTGTTTAAATTATTCCGGTGCACTTCCTCATTCCCTGGTTCCTTCCCATTCCAACGTGCCTCATCTCCGTATTTCTTTTTCACCTTTTCTCTTTGGACAACAGCTGTCGCATGATCGCTGTTTATCCCCCTTCCCGCTGGACTACAATTAAAGGAAAAAAGCAGACACAGAGAGGAAAAGAAAAATCGAGGTGAAGGAAGAAGAGTGTTGCCAAACATGGGCAAAGCATGAAAATTGTAACGGCCAGCGAAACACGAAAATTGGCAACGACGAAAACTGTGAAAGCGAGAAGGGGTGGGAAGAGGAGAAACAGCGTCGACAAAGACGACAGGGGGATAGGGATAGGAAGAAAACGAGAGGCGGACGAAAGGCCAGACAATGAAATGAGCTGATGATAACAAGCCGCCACCAAGTGAACGTATGAACGGGGGTGTGGAAGGGGCAATAAGAGGAGCAAAAAGAATAGTGAGAAGCGCAAAACGAAAAGCGACAAACTACGACGACGACGACGACGACGACGACTTAATTTTTGGGCCTTGCCTCACGTGCGCGTGAATGAGATAAATCTATGATGATGATTATGCTGCTGCTGCTGCAGCAGTGCGAAAGGGAGCAGCAGAGCGAGGCAGGCAGCAGGCGAATGGTAGCGGGGCAGGAGGGGGACGGGCATGCGAAAAGAGCAGAGGAGCACACACATACACATCCATTGTTGTTGCTTGGAATTGAAATTCGGACCGAGATGGAATGAAATGGAATGGCATTATGGGCAGTGGCACGGGGCGATGTAGAGGCGCCGTTGTGTGGGTGTGGCACTAAGCCCAACGGAACTCGCATGCATTACGCATGCATTTCTTATTGAGAGGAAGCCTGCGAGAGTAAGAGAACATAGCGGAAGAGAGGACCCCATAAGAGATGGAACATTCCATTAGTGCTTGAAAAACCGTTGCAGTTTCTGCCTTTTTTAATATTTCTTTTGAGAGTTTTTTTTTGTTGGTTCAGCACTTACAGTGGGACTTTATAAAGACAAAAATTTATTGAGAAATCCCCTGGAAGTTATTAATAAATAAGGGATAAATAAATAAACTAACGTCTGTAAAATGTATACTTTTCAAAATAAACCCATTTTACATA
This sequence comes from Drosophila mayri, assembly GCA_008042485.1. Classification (NCBI taxonomy): domain Eukaryota; kingdom Metazoa; phylum Arthropoda; class Insecta; order Diptera; family Drosophilidae; genus Drosophila; species Drosophila mayri. The sequence continues at coordinate 138,849 of VNJN01003515.1, read as the reverse complement.
TATGAATTTGAGCAGTTTTTATGAATTATTTAATATTTACATTTTAAAAGAATTATTCTGAGCTGAAGAATAATTGTGGAAGCTAGTTTCTCGTTTATAACTATAACTAATTTATGTTAATTTTTTTATTTTACTTATTTTTATTTTATTTCGCAAACTTGATTGATAACTCAAAGTATGTAAATAGGTGTACGTATTAAAGTACTCATGAAACATATACATACATACATATGTATGTATAATTTACCATTTATGTTTGTGACTCTGTGTGTGTATGTTTATGAAACTTGTTTGCAAGAGACGTTGACTTCAAATCCAAGAGACAGAAATAAAGAAAAATCAAACAAAAACAACAAACTGAGCGCGAGCTCTGAAAAAAAAGGTAACAAACGAAACACACATCGAACCGCAACACGGCTCGACGTCGCGTTGCCGCTGCTTCTGTAGCCGCTGGCATGCGCTGCTCCTGCTGCTGCTGCTGGCGCAGTTTAACAGTTCACCAGTGTTGCAAGTTTTGAGCACCCCACCCGTATACTATAAATGGCATCTATATCATGAATAGTTGAAATGACATTTAATCATGAATCGTTGATGTCAAGGATGTACTTTTCCTAAAATATGCTAGATGAATATTTAAAGCAACAGCTACAGCTGCCATTTTCATAACAGTTTTAATTTTCTGACATGTCAGATATAGCCGGAAACAAGCTAAACTGGCAACACTGCAGTTCACGTCGATGAGTCAAGGTCGAGAGACGTCACGCAAATTTTCGTTTTCATTGCCTTTTGCCCACAGACAAATAAATACAGCAGCACACACACACACACATGCAAGCAAGTACATGCTGTTTTATTTTTAGAAACGAATGCGAAGCCGAAGTGGAAACGAAGTTGACACGATAACGAAAATGTGAGAGCGCCAGAGAGAAAGACAGGAAAAAAAGAGCACAGCGCTAGAGAACCTTGCAACTACAACATCTGCTTCGCTTCGAAAAATGAATGAATAAAGTATGAAACGGTTCAGCTGCCGCTTTTCGTTGTTGTTGCTTTAATTTTGGGCAACATACAATACGTAAATTTGTAAATATGTTAAACAACATATATGTATATTAGCATGTATCAAAACACAAAGTAAATTTTAATATCTACATTTTAACAATTTACACGTATCTTTAAACGCTTACGATTCGCGAGCCACTGATATGGTCATATTAATAATCATAAATTGCCTTTCCAGTTTGCCTTTTCTATTTCTAAAATCTCCCTATTTTCGCTTTTTATTGTTGGGGTCTCTATATTTGTTCTCATTACCATGCCCAAATTGAGTTTAATTTAACACGCTCCCCATGCTTCAGTTTGTTAATATCCATTGGATTAACATTAACATTTTTTCTTATGTTGCCAAATTTCTGTTAAGGCAGATGCCGCAGCCGCAGTTATCGCCGGCTGGGCGCACAGCAAAAGCACTCTCCCGCTCTCACTCTTTTCAAAACTAGCACGTGCAGTCGAAACCGCTTAGTGTAAACAGAGAGAGTAACAGAACAAAATAAAAAAAAATAATAAATAAATAAAAAAAAAAAACTCACGCTCTTCGTTAATTTGCGGCCGCTGCCAGCGTTGCGTTTGCTACCGTTGCTGGCGCTGCGACTGCGTTTGCGAGCGGCGGCGGCCGAGGCGCCGGCAGAGGCTAACATTATGTAGCCGCCGCTGTTGCTGTTGTTGCAACTACTGCTGCTGCAGCTGTTGTTGTTGCTCGTTGCTGCCGTCGTCGTGGCTATTGTTTTTGCACTCCGTTTTCTCGGTATTTTTGGTTGCTGTTGCAATTGATAGATTTGCTGCAGTTCTTGTTGTTGTATTATGGGATTTATTTGAAATTGTTTAAATTCTGCTATTTGGTGTATAGTTGTAGCTATTGCATTTTGTTGCTGTTGAATCTGTGGTAGTATTTCTTGCCGTGCCGATGGTATGTTTCGCGTACGTTGAATATGCTGTATTTGTTGGATTGTTTGTTGTATCTGCGGCGGCTCTTCTTCAATCCTCCACAGTGGATGTTGCTGAATTTGTTTTATTTCGATTTGTTGTCTTTGCCTTTGTATCTCTTGTATTTGCAGGCTTGACTGCTGCATTTGTTGTTCGTGCATTACAAAAGCAAATGCAGCACAAAGAGGAGACGGCGTGCAAGACATAACATATTCGCTCAGAACTGGCGTGCTCTCTGTCTTTCTCTCTAGCGCTATTTAAATAGAGAGCGCTTGAGGAACAGCTGACACACTTACACTTGCCGGCGAAAATCAGCTGCTCTCTGTCTCTCTCTTTTAGCCGGCGCTCTTTCGCTCTTCTCTAGCTTTGTATTTTTGCACTCACAGGCACACACACATTGAAATATGCACAATAAAAAAAAAATAAATAAAATAAAAAACAAGTTTCGGCTTTTTTGCCGATTTCTTTTTGTAGGAAGTTGTGCGCGAATTTCAGCGACACGTCACGTTGCTCGCTCTTTAAGTTTAAGTTCGAAACTGAGAGCCAGCCAGTCGACTAAAATTGGCAAATCCAATTCACACATACACAAATACAGATCACACAAATGCAAAAATAAAAAAAAAAAACTGAACGCGACTCAACGAATGTTCGATGGGTGTATTTTGCGGCCGTTTTTTTCTGGTTTCTTTTGGCCAGTACTTGTCCGTATGTCTGTGCACCACATTGCGTATGGCGTATATGTGTGTTTGTAATGTCTGCTAACCGAGTGAACTTAAATTGTGTTTAGCAACCGCCGACAAAACCAAAACGAAACCGACACCAACGCCGTCTGCACACGAAATGCTCTGAGAGGGCGAGAGCCGACAGCTGCTGCTCTCCTTTGCTTCTCGGCTCGGCCACTGCTGCTCCTCTGCGCCGCTCTCCTCTTTTTCACTCCTTTCTCCTCTTTGTGTGCCCCTCCACGCATAGCACGCTTCGCGATGCTTCGCGGTTGTTCTTGTTGGCAAGGCCGACGACTGCGCTGCCTCTGCTCCTAGGGACTGCGACGTTAGAAAGCTTGCACTTTTCTTGCTGCATTTGGGTTTTTCTTACTGTGTGCCGTTGCCTTAAATTTGTTTCAATTTCAGAGTATTTTTTTTTTTATATACAGATACGTATCTTTGCTGCTAATATTATTGTTATCGTTTTAGTTATTTTTTATGCCAAAAAGCAGTCTTCGATGTACATTTATATTATATATTTGTTTAACAATAAACAGTCGTTTTAATCTCAAAATCATTTGCAGATGCAGTATGTCAGTATCTACGTATACGCTTTTGTTTACTATTTATTTGACGGCCCATTATAATGGTTTGAAATGGGGGAAAGAGATGGCATTAGGAGTGTGCATTTGTGTCGTTATTTTGCGGATTATATGAGAAGCTAACGGTTGTCTTGCCAATGACAGGCAATAGGGCAAAAGGCAATGGGATAGGGAGATCGAATAATTACGAAGACCACTCTACACTAGCGCATAAGATTTATTTATCACAAAAATAATATCTTGTAGAATATTAAAACGTACTTTTTTATGTCTGAACACACAACACCAAAGTCAATGGCATGGAATGACGAGTAATACGAACATTTAAATGTTTTATACTCACTTTTGCATATTTGAAATTTCGGTTTTCAACAACGGACAAGAAAATCAATTCACTTCGGGCCTGCAATTTTCACTGGTCTCCTCGGCTTTTTTGTTTTGTTGTGTATTTTTGTGTTTTTAACGGATGAGTTGAGTTTGAGTTGCACTTTTTTTGCGATTCGTAGTCGTCGATTTTTCCTCCATTTGATCTGTGCAACTTTCACCCGAAACAGGCCAACAACAAATGCAAGTGCCAAATGATTAACTTTTTCTACACACCGTCTCTACCTATTTTTTGTTGTTGTTGGTTTCATTATTTATTTTTTTGTTTTGTTTTGCATACGGGAGAGTTTGTTAAATGTATTTGTGCGGACACATGTACGTAAGCTTTCCCAGGTCCCCGAAAAAAATAAAACCAAAACCAAATGTCAGCTGACGTAATCGCGCAGCATAACAAATAAAAAAAAAATAAATAAATAAAATAAAAGATTCAATGTATGTATAAAACAAAGTTTTGTGAATTGGGCGCGCGTGTGTCGCCGTCGTCAAGTTGAGTCAATCAACAAACACACTCACACACACAACGCCCAAATAATCGTCAGATGTGCACACGGATCTACACAGTGGAGCATCGTTTATGACGACCGAAAGATACACGGATTGCAAGGAGACATCGCATTGTTGCAAAGCCATTCAAGGCATACAAATTTAAACAAAGTCACCAGTTCGGTTACAATTTAATTTAAATTTTCAAGTTTTCACTGTAAATTACTGCATACATGCACATAATTGTAAATTGTTAAGCAGTTGTCGCGCAAAAAAAAAGAGCAAATCGGAGACTAAAAAACTGCGGCCATGGGAGAGATGGAGACAGGGATGGGAAAGAGAAAGAAAAGTACAAACAAGCTAAGAAAACATGTATAGAAAAACAAAAAAGATATGCCTTCGAAGATCTTAAATAGCAAAATTTAAAGGTATTTTTAACGACATCGATCAACTGGGTCAGTCAAAGATAAGGAACGAAATTAAAGCATAAAAATAACAAACAAGATTCCTTAGTTGGGTTTTTCTTCTTTTAGTTTTTACACATATGTACATATGTATGTATGTATATGTATACTATATACCTATGAGATACATGTCCCCCCAATTGGACTTTAATTCGTAGTTGCTTCCTATAAGAAATTATAAACAAATCACATAATCAATTAGAACAAAATAGGCCAAGAAATGCGAAAAAAGGAGAGGCAAAAGAACGAGAAGGAAGAGAGTAAACACCAAACTAATTAAAATGTATAGAGCTTTAAGAGATGGGGAGGGGGAGAAGCAAAATGTCTCAAACAGGCGACAGCTTTTGACGTTTATCGGCTTCTCTCTGTATGTCATTTGTTTTGTTGTATGCTTTAGCTGTGGTTGTTGTTGTTGTTTCCCTTTTGATAACGAACGGAGAGTAAAAGGCACACGACGCAATAATAGCAATAAGAGCCCACAAAAAGCACCGAGAACGAGAAACAACAAATTAACATGCTGCGAATGTTAAAACAAAACAATGGCAAAATGAAGAAAAAAAAAAAACAGAGCGAATGGCATGGCAAAAGGAAGAAAAGAGTTGAGAAAGACAACGAAGAGAAGCTGCAGCATGAGAAGCGAAGAGAAAAAGAGGAATCGCCAACGACACTGTTACCATGTTTATGCTTTGATTATGCTGAACAAAACAAAAAAAAAGAGCCCAGAATGACGGCGAGAGAGAGCTTGAGCCGGTGGTGGGGGGATTGTACCAGGGGAGTGAAAGAGAGCGACCCAGTCAGGGGAAAACAGAGACGACGACCCACGACAACAAAAAATGCAGCGAGTGACGACGAACGAGTTTGCACTACCTCTCTCACCGCCACTCGTTCACACTTTGAAAATTTTTAATTTACTATTTGAGCAAACGCAAAATGCAAAAACAATGAACACACTCACACTAGGCAAAACAAAAAAAAATATATATATATATATATCGGACGAAAGAGTGCCGTAATAAATAAAAAAGCAACTGACGCGATGTATCGTTGTTTTCGCTTTGAGTTTTTACTTCTCTTTTGTTTTTTCCCCCGTTTTCTTTCCGTTCTTCGCTTTTTGGCGTTTTTTTTTTCTTTTTTTATTTTTTTGCTTTGCGCTTCGTTTCGGCTGCGCGTGTTTTTCGTTTCAGTTATTATTGAGACTAAAAATGCGGCGTGAGATTTGATTGTGAGTAAGCGCAACGCAAAGCGCAAATCGTCAAAGCGGCGACGCTGACAGCGACAGAGCCAGCGGACACAACAGCGACGCCAGCTGCGGCAGAAGCGAGGGCACAAAATGAAATAGTAATACAAATAAAATTATAAACGTTTAAACTTTAAAGTAAAGGCAAAGAAGAAGCACAAGGAAGAACAAAATTATATTAAAGAAAGTCTGAAATAATTTAATGTCTATTGAGAATTTCACAACTTTCCTATAAGTTTGGCAATTTTTTCGAGAAATTATTACTTAAAAATAAGTGTTGCCCTTCCTATCGACGGTGCCACCTAACTAAAAATTCATTAATTCGATTTCTTTGGATAAACACAGTTAAGAATACAGTTACGGTAGGCCAGAGCATAAATATAAAATGTTTAAAAAATTCGACTGCCCATTTTGTATTTGTTGTTGTGCGCCAACCTCTAAATATTTCATATGAGGTAATCGACTTTGTCTCCCAACCGTTTTTCTGTTTATCAAAAATTTATAAAAATACACAGCGATCAGAAAACAAAACAAAATGAAAACAAAAAACAAAACCGAAAATTGCCAAAATACCAGAGACAAAGTAGCAATGGAACAAATAATTTTATTTCTTTTTTTTTAATTTATTTTTAAAGATATAAAAATAGTTAAAAGGCATGGAATTGTGTCTCTTTGACTTTTATTATTCTTATCAATAGGAAATACGTATATTATGTACCAAAAAATCAAATGTATTAAGATAACAAGTTTAAAGGAAGTGCCCAGAAGCTCTGGGGGAAAAAAAGCTAGCCACTGGCGTACTTTTTGAGTAATTGTGTAAAAGTCACAATAGTAAATAAGAAAACTGCTAATTTACTTTACTATTTGTAAACTCCAGGATTATGATAAACACAGCAACACAATATGAATGTAATTAATAAAGTAATGTTTAACTTAATCTATTAATTCATCACGGTCCCATACACATTTTCTATTGAATCCATTAAAATAAATAATAAACAATACTGCCGCCTGCCTGTCAGTTTTTCATTCAACCTTTCTGTATGAATAAGGTACGGATATCGATTCGGGGGATAAGTGTTGAGTGATTTCGGTGAGATGGTGACTCAGAAGGCAGACAACCGACCGACCGACCGATTATAGTCACTCATTTTGTCCGATTCTTTGGTCTCCATATTTATCGGGAGTTGCGCTTTAATCGCATTTCGTCGTCACCAGAAGGCAGAAAAATCATCCAAGCGGATGTGGAACGAGGCGAGGAGGTAGTGACGAAGGCCACAATCGAGACAGGATAGCCTTCGATTGCCTTTTGGCTGTAGGTTAACCCCCAGCTCCTCAGTTCCCTAGAAATCGGTTGTGAGTATATACATATATATATATATATATATATATATAGTATGTATATATATAGCGCATTTAGCTAATTATGCATGTATAATACGCATATTTATTGATCTGTTCACCGCATTTTTCTATCTTTTCGAAAGCCTATTGGAATATTGATTTGATTTCTAGTTTAGTTAACATTTTTCCTTTTTTGTATGACAGAGACATTGCCCCCAAACTTTGCTCGTGCTTGCAGTGAAAAAAATGTGTACTTAAAATTGCTTAGATAAGATTTAATTAGAGCAAACAATTCAATTGAAAAGCACAAAACACAAGGCAAAAACAAGTCTGAAAATTTAAACAAATATTTTAAATAATGAAAAAATTCAAATTATTGAAATTTAATAGTTTAAATTTCAGTTGAAAGTTCTATCAGAAAACTCGTGAATATTTATTTATCGCCAAGACGACTAATTCTGAGATACTTGGTCGTAAATAAGAGCTGGTCAGTGCCAGTACATGTGTATATAGGAGGCGATGTCGTCTCTGCTTATTATATTATATTCGTAGTATATATACATATATGTCCACATATATATAGTGCATGTACATACATTTATACATATGGCAACGAACCAGTCGACGGAGCAATGGCGCACTTTAATAATAAAAATCATTCATACGTAATTTCATTGGAATTTCACTGTTTCGCTGTTCTTTCACTTTGCCTTCTTTCGCCGCTATGCTTTGCACTCTGATTCTGCTTTTTGATTCTCCCATCTTCCCCTAGATTCGTTGACCGTTTACTTATTACTACTTCTACGTCATGCCCCCCATTTTTAGTTTGTCTTTAGCTTTTCCCCAAGTTATTTTTTCTTTACTTATTTCATTAATTATTTAGTTATGCATGAGTTTATGAGTAAAAATAATATTTATATATTTAATGTATTATTTCATAGCCTTACATTTTTTTTTACAATTCAAAAGTTAAGTTTTAAATTTTTTTTATTATATTAATAAATATTTAATCTAAAAATTATTATTACATTTTCTATAACAATTGACATTTTGATTAAATTTCACCCCTATCACACTATGCAGGAAATTTACGGACAACGTGGCGTATACGTAATGAATTTTCTTTTTGTTCATTTTATCGATTCTGAAGTTTTTGACTGACCGAAAGTTATCATAATCATTTGACTTTCTTTTTTACTCCCAACTCAACGAAGTTCTATCCATTTAACCCTTTTTGCTTTATCTGTACTGATGTTTTTAGGTCTCTGCAAAAAATTGTAGCGCACTTATGGGTTAACTTCGAGGATCTTTACGAAAAAGCAAGCGATCTTGAAAGACCAAACAAAGTGAAAAGGTAGAAAAAAAAGAAAGTGGAAAAGGAAGGAAGGAAAAATAATGGGAAATACGATTAGGAAGTAAAATGAAAGGAAAAAGAAAGGAAGGAAGAAGGGTAACAGGGGGAAAAAATAGAGCAGAAGGCGAGGAAGAGTTTCAAGAATGGGGAGGGTGCAAGTTAGAGGGGAAATGATTTTGCTGGCCTGCGAAACACAGCTGGCAACAAAAACTGAAGCCAAAGCAAATATTTCCAACTCGCCTGGAAAATATGGAAAGTTCGTGTGCGTGTTTTCCTCAATATGGATGTATGTGTATATGTATGCTAGTGTGCGTTTGTGAGCTTTGGGAGCATCCTTGTGGGGATGTGGGGTCTGGGTACATAAATACATACATACATCCATATGTGCAAGTAGATGATATGTGTTTGTGTGCGTTTTGGCCCAAATGCATTTGCCGTTTCTGTGTGTGTGTGTGTGTGTGTGTGTTGTTGTGCACCTGCTGCACTCTAAAATCCACTTGTTTCCCTCCTCAAATTTCAGCCACCACATCAACAGCCCTAGTGTTACACTAAGCGAAATAACTTTTAACTTTTTATACAAATTTTAATATTCAATATTAAATGCATTGATTAATTCTCCCCAAAAACCTTATATTTTCTAAGGGTAATGCTTATTAATAAATTTCCACAGAGATTTCTGATATATGAGACGTTTATGAATTGAATTTAAAAATTAAAAAAAATCTACATAATAATAATAATCAACATTATACTTATTATAATTAATTAATGTATTAAATGCAGAGCTTACAGAAATAAAGATATAATTTATGTATGCTTGTGGAAGGATCCTCTCCTTTTTTTTTGTCTGTGCTTCGCACATACCCAACGTCCCTCTCCTCCCTACATCCACCCTACTTTTCGACCACCAACTAGGTTTTCCATCAGCAGCTCCGTTTTTCGGCTGTGTATCAACTGGCGGAGTGAGTGTTGCCAAGGGGCAGAAGGGGGGGAAAAGTAAGGAGGGGGAAGAGAGTATATATACATACATACATACGTACGTACATCATACATAAATGTATGTACATACATATGTCAGTGCGTGTCTCGCGCTATTTGGCGGAAGTCACAAACTTATTGGTTAGCAACGGACCAAAAGAGAAAGCCAGAGGAGCAAAAGAAGGTGAGGCAAAGAGGAAAATTCCCGGAAAAATGGAAAAATGGCGGACATGGCCTAGAGAAGTTCGAGGCGCGAGCAAAAGAACAAACAACAACTACAACAACAGTAAAACTGAGAAAATTCTGCCCAACCGTTGACATTTTCCAGCATAGAAATGGAAGCTTTCCTTCCACAAATGCGAAGAAAAATGCAAGGCAAAAATAGCATTGCTCTAAGGAAATGTTCAAATTTCTATAAGCATAAAATTTGATATAAAAAAAAATAATGCTATTTCTATACAAAAAAGTATTCCCAATTCTCAATTTAAAACAAAAACACAATTGATTAATTATTTCATGAAAAGTGTGCCTTAGCAACCATATTCTCTTAGAATACTCACATAGGACAGATACATCGCTTTGCTATTTCCATATAAAAATATTTCAAGAGACAAATAATAAAAGAGAACTTGTTTATATCCTTACCTGAAAGAAAAAAGAAATGGTCTAAAGTTAGTTTTTTTTTCGCTTTTAAATATATATATTTTATAATTACTAAAAGTCTTTGCATAAAAAATATAGATTATTAATAATACTTATAAACAGGATGTAATTTAATATATTTAAGGTATTTTAAGAGGGAGAAAATAATCATCAAAGATGTCAAGATCTAGGCGATCCTTAAACGTGAACTTTTTGCCAAAAAAAAAGAACAATAATGACCTTAATTATTTATAAAAACGATTAACTAATTAAAAAAAGTGTTAATTAATTGCAATTTTTTTCTTCAAGACATTAATGAGAAATTAAAATAAAATTTTATTTAAGAACTTTGATATTTTAATTAATTCAATTTAATTTCAAAGAATTTCCATTTTGTTATCAGTGGAAGTTTCCTTCCCTATTGTTTATTTAATTAAAATTGTTGCATATATTTTCATCGGTTTGGGATTTAGTTTTTTCTACGCTGCCCTGCAAAATATGCTACAAAAGCATTTTCTTCCTCTATTTCCACCAATTTACACACACAACCACCCCCGTGGAAAAGGAAAAACTAACTCAACATGGCTCTGATTTCAACACATGAAAAAGAAGTGGCGAGCCAGGAAGCTACGAAGCCCACCACCCACTCCAAATGCCCCGGTCACGATTTTTCCATTCGACACTTGTAATTCACCACAGTCCGAAATAGGGGGAGGAGGGGAAAGGGAAATGGCAGGGGAAGGGGCGAGGGGCGAGGAGTTGGCGTGCTAAATTATTTAAAGTTTGCCCCAAAAAAGATGATGAAGAAGCGAGACTAAAACAAAGCATGTAATAAATGCTTAAAAGGTGAAGGAGCAAGAAAAACAGGAGATGTGAAAGGATCCTGTGCGGAAATACAAAATAAGTTGAGCAAAAAAAAATTCAAGGAGCAAGAGAACAAATTACGATGAGTAAAAAAAAACCGTCACCTAAATTTATAGCTGAATTTTTACTACCTTGAAGTTAATTTACTTTAAGCAATTTACTTATTGGCAGTTGTAATAAATAAAAAATATTAATAAATAAATAAATATAAAAAATCAACTCTTAACCTCTTTATCGAGCGAGCACTGTATATAAAAACAGAAAGCAAAAATTACTTTAACACGAAGAAAGAAGGAGCCACATACGCAGGCGTGGGTTAAGGGGGTAAACGGGGGAGGTGTGCGTTGTGTGTGTATGGGTGTGTGGGGACTTTTGGTGGGACGACTGCCTTTGGACATCGCATCCTCTTCTGTCGTGTCGTCGTTTGTCGGTTTTATGGTCTCGTCTCATCTGGTTTTCCTGGCTTTTCCTCTGCCTTTTCTGTCGCCCTTCCACTTCCACTTCCCCCTACCCACTGGCTAAGAACCATTCGGAGTTGGTAGTTGGTTAACAAGAAAAAAAATTCACATTGCTTAAAGGTTACAAAATATTAAGAAATAAACAGTTTGCAATTAAGATAAATAGCAAAAAAAAACTTAAAAGAGCTGTCAATATATATATAGAAAAAAATAAAAATCAAGGATATATCCCAGAAACTTTATTTACAATGTCTGTATAATGAATTTTTTGAATTTTTTTTTCCTGGGTGGCCTCCAATTATTAAAAAAAAATGCCAGGGCATGTCACGCGATTAAAGTTAAAGGCATTTAGAAAAATTGGAAAAGAAAACTGCTGTAAAAATGGAAAGCAAGAAGTTGAATTAAAAAAAATTATTAAACAATATTAAGAGGTGCCTTTTTAAAGAAAATATTTTGGGTCTAAGAATTTTCTAGTAGATTTTTAAGAGCTTTCCCATTGGATTTCCAGTCTTTCCATTTCCACATTTTAAGCAATTATCACAATGCTGTTTGCTGGTGGGCCCACGTTGCGTATGAATAACTTATTAAGTATACGCCTAGTTAACCCTAAATGATATTACTTTTTTCCGAAAAAGTGAAGGGAAGAAATTTAAGACGAAGTGGGGGAAAAATATATGTAAACATATATCGAAAAAAATTTGCAAAATAGAAAAGTTGAAGGGTAGCCGGCACAGATAATAATATATATAGAAATTTATAGAAAATTTGAAAGGAAGTTTAAGTGGAAACTTGCATTTTATTTGAAAATTTTATATATTAAGTTAAAGTTATTATTCAATTTTATTATCGCGTATTATTGATTATTATTTACTACTATTATTAATATATTTATTATTTTTTATTATTTCTTTTTATTCTTTTTTTATAATTTGTTTTTATTTATTTTTATTATTCATTATTATTAATTTTTATTTATTATTTTTTATTACTATTCATTATTATTTTCTTTTTATTCTTTTAAAAAATAATAATATTATTCAAATACATATATTTTGATGAAAAAGCAGTCAGGAGAAGATGCCACCCTCATCACATCTCCTGATTATTCTTTTCCATCTCCTTGGGTCAGCCTGTTATATAATTAATGTGCGTGTGTGCTATATTATGTACATACTTATGGCAGCTGCGTGTGAGTGTGTGTGGGTTATATAATCGGAATGTAAATGTCAAAAATACAGTCAGGACTCTTATACATTTTCATAAACATATTGTATGCAAGGAATTAAATATGCCCACAATTTATTAAAGATTAAAAACCACACAAAGAATTAAGCAGAAAGCTAAACAAATTACATAAGAAACATTTCAAAATGAAAAGCCTTTTATGAATTAAATAAAAATAAATAAAAATGAAGAAGAGGGAAATTTTAAAAATTATACAAATTTTTTCCTATAATTTCTCTGATTTTATTTGAATGTCTTTATCCCTTATTAATGGTTTTTTAAACAATCATTCCATTCCATAATTTTTTTTGTAACTAAACCCAAGCTAAAGCTTACGTTTTTTTCTAGACGAAGCTCCATTCCAAAATCAAAGGTTGAAATAGTTAACTTATCTTGAATTTGTTTGCTCAGCAATTAAATTACTTTCCAACTTAACTCGAGTGCGTAATGAATTTTGAACTTGAAGTGAGTCACACCTTTGGACTCTGCTTTATTATAAAATCCTTTAACAGTAACCAAATGCAATATAATTTTCATGTTATGGTGTTTAAATACTCCAGCATTTATAACATTAACATTTTTTAGATGTTATTAAAAAAAATAAAGAAAAAATTAATACTTTTTTCTTTGCACCTTTCTTATTTTTTCTTTTCAAAAAAAGAATAGTAATATATAAAACTATGGTTTTTCATGTACTTACATATAAACAACCTTAATTATGTTACTATGGTTTAAAACACGGAGAAACTTACCTAAAAAGAGAACAGAAATGAGAAACATTGGTTATTAAAATGTAACTTTAGATGGATTTACAATTTACAAGAAATATTAAATATATTGAATGAAAATACAATTTTATAATAATATAAAATAAGAGCTTTGATTTAGGCAGATTGTGTATTAAATATTTTTCGTAAAATTGAAACCTAAACCCACTTTATATATTTTACCATTAATGCGAATCTTGATATCAATATTAAAAAACGTTACAATATCAATATTTCTGTTTCTGTAAAAGTTCACCTTTTATTCGTTGTACACAAATTGCATTTTGTTGTTCAATTATTTTTTCTCTCCCTTGTAAAAAGTGTAAAGTGCATTTTGTATTTCCCATTTTTATTTTTTTTTTATATTTATTTTCTTTACATTTTTTTTTTTTTGGGATTTGCATTCAATTTGATATTTGTTGCTGTTTTTGTTTCATTTGTTGCTGGTCATTGAGTGCAACGGCATGCAAAAAAAGAAAAAAACAAAAGCAACAATTACAACAATCTCTTTAGAGAGGCAATTGCAATGTTCATACATACATACAGACGTAAATCTGTAGGTTTGTAGGCTTATGAGTGGGTTTGTATGTAAATAGCTTTGTTTATGTGCCAAAGCGAACACAAAAGTAAAGCGAACAAATCGAAAAGATAGTGAGGGGGGATATAAGATGAGACAAAAAAAAATAATATATATATATATATATATATGTACATATATATGGTATATAAAAGTGTGTGTCAGATGCCTCCGATTGCATAAATACAAATTTCAATTAAAAGTCGTTAAAGTGCAAGGGGAAAAAAAAACAAAAACGCAAAATGTAAATAATAAAAATAGAATTTAAATAAATATATAGAAAGAAAATAAAGACTTTTGCAAAAATATTAATCAATTTCAGATCGATTTTTACATTACAAATACCAATAAATAAATCGTATGATTTTTATTATTTTTTTTATGGGCAATTTTGTAATTAAAAAATTATAAAGAACTAACGTTTTCGTTCTATTTCTATTGATCTTTGTTTAATCAATTATCTGCTTTATAAATTTTAGTTACAACTATTTGGGGTGTGTCTAATTTTATCTTTCAAACTATTCTCGAATGTTTAATTTGAGGAAATCATTTTTATTATGAGCAAATATGAGATGCAAAGATCGGGGATATAGAAACTATTAAACTATTAAACGTGTGTGTGTGTGCCATGGTTTCACCCCGTTTGTGCATTTTGATGGCGTGCGCACACAGCACACAAACTACAATGAAATATAAACAATGAATGCAAAATGCGAAAAACTGCAATTGCAATACAGAGAATAAAATGCGAATTAATAAATGAAAATGTCAAATATGCGGCATACAATCGGACAAACTAAATACGAGATATAATTAAGATAGTTTTTTTTTGTGTTTGTAAAGGAAAACCTTTCCTATTTTCCTGCCACCGTGTGCATTTGGGTTTGAATTTTCCTTCACTTCTTCTTTGAATCTTTTTTCAAATGGAAACTTCGATTCATTGAACTGAACCTCTTACATAAATACGTACGCGTATGTGTTTAGGATATACATATGTACCTATATCTATACATATATGCATTTATCTCTGAAGAGGTACAAGGGGGGAGGAGGAAGGAAAACCAGTTTTCCATCTCAGTTTTCTGTCGCCAAGTTCCAATTGCAATCGCAATTCCACAATTGTCAACTGTGCCTTTCTCGACGATTTTTCTTTGGATTTGAATGCAACCGACAGACAGATTTAAGATATTTATATGTATATATATTTTGTTACATCAAATAATACACATTTAAATAATGCACAGATAAGAGAAAAATATATCTAAAATTGCTTATTTTTTGCTATTTTTAAAGCTGCATAAACATCAATGTTTGTCTTGTTTAAAACGTCACCTAAAATGGACACTGCTATTGCTTTGTCGCTAATTACAAAAATAGACATTTATTTATTGCTCTTAAAAAAAAACAAAAACAAAAACAATTGCCATTCCAATATTAAAAATAAATACAAAAACAATGCTGATAAGAATGCTAAATAAAAGGTAAATATACTGATAATGTCGAAAGCTCCTACACTTTTATATTTTTTCTGACAAACAATTCTTTCTAATTTGTAATTATTTATTAGCTGCAATTAAATCCTAAATCAATTAAAAAAAATATATCCTTAGATAAACTCCAATATTTAAATTTTTATCTACAGAAACTCTTTTATTTTTTATATAAATTTCCTAAAGAAATATTCAATCTACTTTTTTTGCTCCCATTTAATTCACATTATTTTTTTTACTAATCACAGAATTTAACGTGAAATTATTATAAGTAACCGTTCGCCCTGTCCCGCTCTGTCGGAAGTCCAATTGGAAATTGTAGCTAGTTTGTGAATTGTTGTTCGCTGGCCGCCTTCCCAATGATAATCCAATTAAATACCAACAGTTATAGATCTACGAGCATGTGTGTGTTTTTTTTGTGATGCCATATGAGGGTCAGGCATCTCCCCGTATATGTATCTGTATCCATATCTGTATCTGCCAATGTATCTATGAGGTACAGATCTGTTTCTGTATCTATTTGCAGTCCAAGTGCATTTATAAATCAAATAATCAGTGTGCTGACGTCCGTTCTGCTTCCAACTTCGATTTCTTACCCTTACCCCCCATACACACACTTTCCCTTGCATGGGGTACTATAAATTCAACAAGAGGTTTGTGAATTAGCTAAATTACCCAAAAAGGTAAACTAAAAAAATCGAATTCAACTTCCAAGTTGCATACCTAGCAAGGGTATTCCCTCTTCGACTTGTCCAAGTAAGAACTACTTTTCTCGTTTTTTTTTACGTTTTCTGCTGCCGCAGAACTCAGAATGACGTCAACGTAATGCGTTGGCTTTTCCTTCATATTCGTTGCTTGCATATAAATAGCAAACAAAAAAATCAGCAAGGAAAATCAATAAACAACAACAAACAAGAAAATAAAAAGGAAACTTAAACCCGATTAATAAACTATAAAAAAGAAAGACCAAGACAACAGGCAAATACGAATAAACTTGATTAAGTAGTTTCCAAAATCTGATCTATAGAATCAGGCAAAGACACTAATATTTCAAATTTTGATATATAAAATATTACAATAAAATATTTTTAAAATATTCCGATTTTTTCCGTCGATAAATGAGATTCTTTAGCTGTATTTTGACAGAAACAAAATATAAAAAATAAACGGATAAAATGTATTAAAACTGTGGTGAAACTGGGGAACAAACTATGAAAACAGAGGAAACTCAGTAACAGAAAACGAGTGACTGCTAAAGAAAAATGCTGTCAACAGCAGGAAAAATTTGCACGTAAATTCCAGAGAGTATGGGAAAAAGTAAGTAATAATAAGGGAACAGAAACAGGACCAGGACCACGACCAGGAGCAGGAGCAGCCAGAGCTTACCCACACATAACTGTATACATAACTGCAGACATATGCTTATTTACATAATGGAATACACCACAGAATATAAAGAATATAGATACATATACATATATATATGTATATATATATATATATGTTATAGGTACAACGCAACTGTACAACTACAAAGGCAAGACTTTTCCTTGTCATCGACGCTGCTGCCGCCTCCTTTTATTTCTCATTGCAAGAAAAAAGGACCGCGAAGCCACCACACAAACGACAACAGAATAGAAATGGACAATTACAGCAACAACTACTACACACAAATAAGGTCCTCTCAAAGACAGTTAAATCTCGAAAGACCACCCACCAAGGAAAAGCTAGAAAGTTCCTTACGCACTTGACAAAAATTTAATGAAATTTAAAAGGAAATCATTTTTAGTTTTAAATTATAAAGAAGGTCTTGTAAGGATCAGCAATTAAATCATGTAAACCATGTAAAAACTTGCTCTCCCCTAATAACTATGTAATTGACACCATTGTCGGTTGTCCCTTTTGTCCCTTTTTTTTTGTTGTTGTTGTATTAAAATCCCTTTTATATTCATCCAGTTTATTTTTTTTTGTTTTGTCCGTGCGTCGGTGCGAAGTTGAGCAGTTTTCTTTCAGCAGCACAGCAGCTGCTCCTCATTTTCTGGGTATTGTGTGTGTTTTTGTTTGTGTGTATTTGTGAGTAAGCTTGCAGTTTCGAAAGGTGATAAAAAATAGAAGAAATATATACATATATGTATGTATATTATATATAGAAGTATATACATACATACATATATATTTTTTTAAAGAAAGAAAAAATAAAACACACCACAGAAAGGAACTTTTTAGAGTTTGGTTTTTATATAAAAAAAATTATAACGTAGATTTAAAATTTATTATTTAAAAAATCACATTAATAACTGATAACCAAAACAAACTCTTTCAAAACTTTAAACTATTTAATGTAAATATTTTGAAAGGATTTTTTTTTGACGGCTTGTAGACATATTTATTTTATAAGAGCACTTAAAACAATGAAATTTAAAACTTTTGCCAGTTCTTAAATAATTTATGTAGTAATCTTCAAGATTTTGTTGATGTGGTAATATAATAAAATTAATAAAAAGAAAAATAAATAGAAAATATGGCAGTTTATTTGGTAAAATATTAAATAAAACAACTTTGATTTCTTTTTTTTTTTAATATATAAAATGTATGTTGTGTGTTTTTCTGTGTAAAAAAATGTTTAATTAATTAAACCCAAAATTAGCAAAAAAAAAAAAAAAAATAAATAAATAACAAGGCTCTGCCGAATTTGATATTTTTCTTAAAATTTTTAACTGTTTTGTGTTCATATTAATTTTATGATTAATAGTTTTCGTTGAAATATAGTATTTATATTATTATTATTATTATTATTATATATATTATTATATATTATTATTATTATTATTATTTTGTTTTATTTTTCAATTTATTTAAATTTTTATTAAAGTTAATTTACAGCAGTAGCCATAATATTTTCCTGTACATATTCTTGAATCCCCAACAAACGATTTTTGTCTTTTTGTGGAAGAAAATTAATGAATGGGGAGGTGGTGGCGATGGCGAATACAAAAAATTAGTGCCCCTATGCTGGGTTCCCACCCCCCCCACCCCTCTCTGCCCTCTAATACATATATATTTATATATGGATATATATACATATTTGTATCTCAACTCTCGACAAATGTTAGTTAGTTGTGGGTTTTGATTTTTGTGGAAAAGGCAAAAAAAATTGTGTAAGTAAATATATTGATTGATATTCAATTTTATTTATAGATTATTATTTTTTAATTATTAGAAGATTGGTTTTAGTTTAATTCAGAATATTCTGTAGGTATTCCCTAGTCTTTTACTTAATAATATCTTTCTTGCTTGTTTTTATAGAGCATTTTGTTTTAGATTAGGTTTCGAAATTTATTTAGGATTTTTTGTTGTTTAATTTACTAGATTTTGGAACCATCTCCAAGTCAAGGTAGGTATCTTATACTGGATAATGAGTTCTTTCCCACTTTAATAGAGCATTTTGTATTTTAAAAGTTTTCCGCTTTTTTAAATGCAATATAGATATCAACTTTAATATTTATTCCCCACATTTTTCACCTGTCGATTAGCTCAGTTTTATTTTCGTCAATGACCTGAACCTTAAATCTTTTTCAAACACAAAAATTCCACTACCTTGGGATGTATGACGACAACTATTTGTATCTGAGATTGACACATCCAGCAAATCATAATCAAGGGGTTGGTTGGGGGATGATGATAATGCAGTCATTTGGCCAAGAAAAAAATACAAATAAAACAACAGCGCAAAAGAAATTGATTGAAATGCGCAGTTATATATTATTATTATTATTTCTACTTATATGAAACCTATTTGTTGTTGTGTGGAAAGCGGAGGCAACTGAAACTTAAACAGAAATGTAAGCCAAGCCATGTCACATTTAATGCGTAATTAACATGTTCCCCCAGACAAGGTGAAACCAGAGACTTAACAGCCGAAAGAGAGGGGAATAAAGGGAGAAAGCGAGAGAGGGATATAAAGGTATATAGCAAGATAATGTACATTATTGCCCTTTTTTCTTGGGGTTGCAAAATATCGCACGAAATTCCTTTCAGAGAGGGCTAGCTAAAACCTAAAAAAAAATAACGAAATCACAACGTTCATTCAATTATCTTCAATGCACACAACCGCACACAGATACGCAGATACGTTTTGTATCTAGATACAGAATTTCCGCCTTTGGCTCTGGTTTAATTTCCATAATGTTCCATGACGTTTCTCGATTGTGTTTGTCTATGAAGCCACTTCTCTCAATTTTCACCTGGCAGTGAGAAGGATTTATTGATTTTAAAAGAAATGGTGAAAGAGTATCTTTTAATTCAAAAAGCCAGTTAGAAAGCAATTATAGTTTTCTTGATTACGCTTACGTTTTTTGTTCAGGATTATTCGATTTTGAATTATTAAAATAAAAGCAACTTTTACTACAAAAAAAAGTAAGATTGTTTGATTTCATTATGGTTATTTTCTCATAATTATCTATCTTAAAATTATGAGAAAATAACCATAATGAAATCAAACAATCTTACTTTTTACAATCAAATCCCCTCACACTTTATTTAGCTTCACAACGAAAAACAATTCAATTTCCAAAAATTGTTTTTGTTAAAAAAAATGTCTATAGAACACAACCATTCAATCTTTCAGCTAAACAAATACTTTGAAATAAAACCCAACAAAAATTGCGAAAGCTTATTGAGTACACACCGAATAAACTGAACCAAATTGAATCATATATTTACGTATATATATAAATATATATGTATATTTCCCAGTCCCCCCAATAGAAAAAATAATCAGAAATAAAAAACAAACTTGCCTGAATGCACAACAATAAATGCAATTGTAATTAGAAGCCAAAAAAGTAAACTGTTGCAAATCGAAATAATTAAAATAATAATTTTAAAATTTTTACTCTTTTAAGTAGTTATTTATTGGTAGCAAAACTTAATTTTTCGGAACAGCTTTTTAATTCAAAAATTACATATTACATATTCCAATTTGATCATTTTCAGAGTCATTATTATTATTATTATTTCGACTGCTTTTGTACTTGGAACCTTAAGCAAAATTATATATAATATATATTATAAATGTATATGTATCACACTCTATAAGGCCAGAGACATGAAAGACGAGGCAATGTATTGCCATTGACATTGAAATGCATTTTCTATGTGAAATTGTTTAAACAGCGGAGGCAGCAAATTGCACGATAAAAATAGCCATAAGGGTTATTCAGATATATATGTTATATACTATATATTTTATATGTCATTATAAGGGTGATAAAATTGGGGGAATAACCAGCGTTGTGCCTGATCGAACATTAGCACATTGCTTATATATTTCTAGAGGGGTTCGAGTTTTTCTTTTTCGTAATTATGACTCATTCACCTCAATGACTACTGAAAATGATTGTTATCCAGAGTATTTAATCAGTTTTCCCAAGATTAGAAGGATTGCCAAGTAATAATTTTATATTATAGTTATGTGAAATATGAATAAGGATATTAGTTTTACAGTGAAAACTATTTAAGTGAAAAATTAAATTAGAATTAATAAGCAAACAAAAACATTTTCTTTGGCCAACTAAATAATTTAGATTGTTGTCTAATTAATTAAAATAGTAAATGAAAAAAAGGAAAGCAAACAAACCAATTTGAAATCCTAAAACGATAAGCTGTGTTGTTGAAATTGTTGAAATGATTTTATCCTTGCTTATTAAACAAGTAAATAATATTTTTTTTATGTTGGCTGGCGTCCTTTAATTAATTAGTTTCTGTAAATTATTCCTAAATGAAATCTAATAAAAATTCATGTTAAAATTTAAACTTACATAAAAATCTTTATAAAACAAATAATAAACTTCATCCTCGATATTGTTGTTGTTATTATTGTTCTGTAGCAGTAGTTGCTGTTGTTGTTGTTGTTGTTGTTGTTGTTGTAGATTTTGGTTATTGTTATTATTATAACTATTATTGTTGTTATTATTGTTGTATATAGTATAACTTTGATAGCTGTTGTGACAACTGCTATTACTGCTGTTATTATTGTTATTATTGATTATTTGATTGTTACACAATAAATGTTGTTGTTGCTGTGGCAATAATAATATTTGCTGTTGTTGTTGTTGCACTTGCAATTGCTGCTGTTGATGATGATGTTGTTGTTGTTGTTGTTGTTGTTGTTGGTGAATGTGATGGTGGTGGTAATGTTGTTGATAGCTGGGCGCTTGTAATTCCCAATTTTGCATTGCACACATGTAGAAACACTTTTATTTATTTAAATACCATATAGATTTGGTTGTATCCTTTGTATTTATGTGGCTGGAGGGAAAGAAATGGCACAAAAACAAAATAATATAACGCACAATTTGCATAAAACACTTGTTGGCATTCGTATATAAATGAATTGAAATACATTTAATTGAATATAAGATTGATTTTTCATTTATTTTTCATTTTGTTATTTCCTGCATTCAAATATCTTTGATTTATGTTATTCATTATATATTTAGGTACATTTTGTATAATTTGATTTAAATGCTGGATTAGTTAATTTATTGAATTATTTTTTATTTTTATTATTTCCTTTTTTATATATTTATATCAATATGATTTTTATGTATTTCTTGTATTGGTTATACTATTTTATTTTATTTTATTTTTAAATTTCTTTATTTGATTATTTTTTAGTTCATTATTATTAATTTGATTCTTCCGTTGTTCATTCTTTTTTATATTTTATTTTTATTTGCCTAGCTGAACTTGAAATGAGCTCAAGGTAAAAAAATTTGTATCAACAACCAAAGTAAAGTTTGACGGCAGTGATGGAGTTAAAAAAAAGAGCTCGCGAAATATATATATATAAATAAATACAAATTTATTCAACAGGAAAAAATATAATAAATAAAGTCATGAGGAGCCTAAGGCTATACACACATACTAATACATACAAGCAAATGCAAAACAACAACAAAAACGATTAAGCCAACTGTTCCCGCCCAGCAAAGACCCTCCCTTCGCCTCCTCCATTCACCACCCACCATACTTCCACTTTCCACTTGGCTCCTTTGCCCCTCCTGTGACGTCTTCCTTTGGCATTATTCTTTTTATTCTTATTCTGCAGCCTTTCTTCCCTCATGTCCTTATCCTTGTACTTCTCCCTCTTCGTTTTCTTCTTTGTATTCGTTTCCCCTCTTGTCCTTATTTGTTGCCTTCTTATTTTTCTCCTCTTTCTCCCTCTACCTCCTCCTGCCTCCTTCACCCCACTTCAACTCCTGTCCGCCTCATTTCTTCACCTACCCTCTGCATCTCTTCATCACCACCTTCTCTCTTTTAGCCGCTACTTCCCCTCAATCTCATCGTCGCCTAGCCCTCCTCTTCGCTTTTTTCTGTTCTTGTTGTCAGACGGAAATATTGTGTATGCCAAAAAGCAATTGCAATTTTTGGACATGACAAAAAAAAAAAGAGAAATATAGAAATAGGGGATATTTGGGAAATTGGGTTGGTGACTGTGAGAGACGGAATAAAAAAGAAAAACGAACAAAATTAGGAGATAAGGAAATATACGGAATATATTATTAAATATTTCCAAGTCACCTTTTGCAGGATGTACGGAAAAGTCAGTAAATAAATATCCCATAGGGAATACATATTTATTTACCAATATGTGTATATGGTAAAAGGTCAGTGTCAGTGAGTCATTATCCTCCAGTATAGCTAAACACAATAAATCAATAAATAATAATTAATTAATTATGTGACGATTTTTCGGTTTCGTTAAAACTGTTGATGTCACAAAAAAAGAATGGCATTATCGAATCATAAATAAATGCCATTGAAATGAGTCAATGTGGTGATAAATTCCTTGGCATTCTCTCAGATATTCTCGACTTTTCTGGCTTTATGTGCTTTTTGCTGAGATCTTCTCATCAGATTTTTCGCAATCATAATCTGTGTATGTATATTTTCAAGAAGTAGCTATAATATATTTATAATTTTTATTTAAATTGCAAATTAGTTTAGCTGTTTAGCCTTGAACAAAAGTTAGAGAGGGTATCCTTGTGTTCGGGCATATGACTCTAGCTTTTTCTTACTTGATTTTGTAAATTAAATGGGGGAAAAACAAGAGACGAAAAACAGAAATGAGTGGGTAATGTCAAGTGGAATTGGGGGAAAGACGTTGGTGGGGGTATTGGAGAGCATGTGCAAATGAGTGCATGAATAAATAATGCATAAGGGAATGGAGGAAATCAAGTGGGAAGAGGAGAGAGCAAGAGGCGAAAAGGCAAAGTGCCACAGAAGGAGAATACCAAGGGGAAAAAACATTTTCCAAGCTCGTTATTTTGTTTTTAGCTGTAAAACCGAATAAATGTAAATACAAATATACAAATATATATATTCTAAAGTTTAAATATGTCATGTTAAATCAATATGTTGTTGGAATATCGCTAGCTATATTTTAATAATGAAAACTCCTAATTTATATATCCCTTTTACATGCAACTAATATCTATATTTTATTTTTTTTTTTTATACATTTATGGTTTATCTCTTGGATAGCCACTGTACTTCTGTGCTTTTCCATCGACATGATATGTACGAAATGAAATGGAAAACTGTAGGCATCAAGTAGCAACTCAAGCTGGCTTCGAAACTTGGTCCCTCAGTTATATGTATGTATATGTACCTACATATATATTTATATATATATGTATATATATATGCCCCTGTATTGCCGTATCTGTTTGGCCACAACGGCAACAACAATCAACTTGTGTACATAATGTGTATCTGTATCTAAACAAGCGACAGGCAAAAAATAAAAAAAAAAAAAAAAACGGAAAAAGAAAAATTGGGAGGGGAGAAGCGAGCTTCAACCATTGAACCGGTTGAAGTCATATTCGCCACTGTACAAGACCAGGAAGAAGAAGAAGAAGAAGACCGGCGGCACAGCTAGCAACACCACAAACAACAAGAACTACTTTAGACCGATAAGCCTCAAACCGTTGACAGCAACAAAAAAAATAAATAAACGCAAAGAAAAGAATTTCAACAGAAATTTACCCATAAAAGTGGTTCCTAGTTATTTAAACTGAGCTACACTAAAATTCTCCGCAGATTGCAAAAAACATACACTTTAAATTTTTTGTCTATTTATTTGTTAAGAAAAAATTACTTTTAAGTTATATTTTTACAACAAAGATATTGGCATTAGCGATAAATAGGTAGAGAGATGGCACTTTTTTGATAATTGTAATGATAAATGAATTATCTTTTATTGAAAAAAATTTAACAAATTTGAAGCTTAAAAAAAAAGTATATTTTTGTAAGAAAATGTTCTCCAAATATTTCAAGATTTCAATATTCAAATTTAATTAGAAATTTCATAAATAAACTTTTCAAAATTAAATTATGCTATTTTTTAAAAGCTGAATTTGAATCCATAATTAAAATAGAAACTCATGTAGAAAATAAAAGTTTTAAATTTAATTCAAAACTTTTTTTAGGTCTTTTCGTTAAAATTCCTAGAATTATTTTCGTTTTTATATGATATACCTTAATATTATATATTTTATGTAGAATCTGGCAAACTTTAAACTATACGAGGACCTATATCAATTCAGATAACAAGTCGAAAATGCCAGCCACTTGTTTGTACAACAGATTAACTGATTAGCTTTCGTGGCGTTTTAGTTCTTGAAGTAAGAAATTAATTAAACAAAGCTCCGACAGGTACATACTATACATACTTATATAGTATTTCACATTTGCTGTTTGCCTTTTTGACTTCAAATAGCACGAGAAAAAAATTATGTATGTATGTGTATAGACAAACCGAATCGGTTTATGCCCGGGACAGACATATGTGCTATATACTGCTTTATTTACAAATTAATATATAATGTATTTTGCATCTATATATGGGTGTGATGTCACCGTCAAATTTCAGCCGTTTGAGTTCTATTTATTTATTTATTTTTATCCCCGAGTCCGATTAAGCCCCTCCCCTCACACACCCCACCGAAGCACACACACACACACACACACACCTTTTCTCTGATAGTTTCTGGCTCATTTTGCACCGAATTCGGACTAGAGTCAAATTCGAATTTCGATTCGGATTGGGGATTCGGATTCAGAGTTCGAGTTCGCCCCGACAACGAAGTCAAAGCAAACGAAAAAAAAAATATATATATATATTTATATATAAACGAGACAAAGCCGGAAAATTTAGTTCAAACCCCCCCTTGCCCCTCCACGGTGTGTATCTGGAGTTTTGTGTTTTAATTCTAATAAGAAAGAAAAAAAGCATCTGCAGCGCTGCGGCTTGTTGAATGAATCAACCAAGGAACAGTGAACACAAAATGTTTATGACCAATCCACTCGAAAGTATTTTGTTTTCATAAAAACTATTTCAAGAAATAATTTATGGTTTTAAAATTTATAATTTTGGAAATTGACTTTTTAAAACTCGATTACTCTGTTTTATTCTTAAGCAGTGTTCACTGTAGCCTTACGATAAAGGCAGAAAATCTGTTTTCTGTTGATGTGGTTCAGTTTAGTTCAGTTCACTCGTTTCTATGGTGGCTTGGTTGGTTTTCTTGTTGTTGACAACAATGCCAATGCACCAACACCAACACCACAACCGAAAACAACAATAACAACAACAGCAATTGGCAGTCGGCAACAACACCAACACAAAATCGGAGAGCAAGAGCTACTTGGCCATGATAATTGCGGGGCAATATCAATTTCTGTGTGTGTATCCATCCATCAGTTGCCGAGATACATTTTTTTTTTTTCAGAGAGACAAGATCGCCGAACCGTTATCTTGCTTTGAATAAAAAAAAGATACAAGTTACAGTAGGCACACAGTTGAGGGAATTGGTAAGCAGAATAATGTTTTATACAAAATTTTTGAAATTTAAAATTTAATATACAAACATTTGTATTTCATCCTCTGAAAAATATATGTTTTTAAGTAAAATATGAATCAAACTATAGAAAAATATACATAAATCCCAAATATTTCTTAACGACCAATTCCCCTTTTTAAGGGTTCGCTCTTTTTGTACGTGATTTGTTCAAGACTTGCTCGCAGATACACAGATACTCGGTATACAAGGTGTAGATACACAGATACCATTTACATACACAGGCCCATTTATAAACACTTTTTATTTAGCAAAAATAAACAGAAAAAAAGAATGGAAAAGTATATATTATATGTACATATACATATATATACACACACACACAATTAAAAAAAGAAATGGGTGAGGAGATGTGGATAAAGAAGATGCGAAAAAAGACAAACATAAAAGCAAAGGCAAAGCAAAGCTTTGAACACATTTTGAATACCCAGTATCTATCAAATATAAGGGTATATAAGCTTGTAAGCAAGTAATGATGTGTATAAATATATATTAGGTAATTTTTTTTAATGAAATTTGGAGCTTCAGATGCCGGGGGTAAAGCTTATTCGAACATTCGAACTCGACTGTAAGAATACTTGTTTTATCTTTTATTTCGGCATTCGGCATGCAGCTGGCTTTATTCTTCACCGATTTCTTTTCCATGTGTTCCAAAAGGGTTTCCTTTTATTTCTTATTTCCTTTTATACCTGAGATTTTGCTCTTATTTTATTTACCAAAGGAAAACTCGGTTTGGTCTATGAAAATATCCTTCTTTCTTTACAGATTTTGTTGTTTGCTTTTTCGACATTAAATAAATGTGAAGTAAAATCAAAATAATGCGAATTTGAATAATATTAAATTTAATATGAATGTAATATTAATATTAAATGTTTTACTAAGAAACCTGGCGTTAAGATAAAATCCTATTTTGTTTTTAGGTAAGAATTTTTTTTAGGTATGAAAAATTTTGATTAGGAAATACATACTTCATCTTAATTAATATTAAATATTTATTATATCAAATAACTTTGGATATTCTCCTTTTTTATTTATTTATTTATGTTATATATTTTTTTATTATTGTAGTATTATTATTTTTTTATATTTATTTGTTGTGAGGAAAATAGTGCTAGAATTTGGCCCACATTTTGTATCTTTCTCTTTAGATATTGGCGCACCGCTGTTTCGTTTATATTTCGCTTTGTTTTGCTTTGGGTAATTGCAGATTTTTTTCACAAAATTACACAAGGCACACTTGAAAAAAAAAAAAAATAGCACCGCTCTCTGTTTACACTTTGTTGTTGTCTTGAAATTGTTTAAACAATACTCGATGCTCTCTTTCGTTTTCTATCTCTCCCGACACACACAGAAAAAAAAAACAAGCGCTACATATTTTGTTTTGTTTCCTAATTGTGGTTTTAGTGAAATATATTTTAAAGTTTTAATTTATTTTCTATTAATATTATGTGAGCTAGGTCATTAATTTATTAAATTATTTTTTTAAGAGTTTTATTTGGTGTTTTTATTTTCACTTGTTGTGAATCGGTTTCTTGTTTTTATTTTGTTTTGCTTTGGGTTTCGCTTTGTAGATTTTCCTTGCTCACTAAGACCGACCTGGTGTTACTCTTTTTGGTTGATTATTTTTGCAGCTGCTTTTTGTTTGTTATGTTATATTATTTTTGTTTCCTATATTATTTTGACACTTTTATCTTTGTTGTTGTTTTTCGTTACCGTTTTGATTTTGATGGCGTTTGAATTGCGACTGAAACCGAAACTGAATTGATGCTGCTCTCGCCTCTCTTTCTCTGACCTCAACCCACCCCACCCCTCCCGACCAGTACACCCTCAGCCAACCCTCTCTCTTACTCGCACCGTCTCTGTCTCACCCCCTATCGTTCTCTCTCTGTCCGACCTCTGCCTTTCTCCGACGCTGTTCCCTCGGCCGCTGTCGAGGGCAACGTCGCTGCTGCTTTGCATGCAGAAAAGGGAGCAAGCGACCTAAAGGGGGGGCGGCGGCAGCGGGGGGGTGGTTACCATTTTCGCCTAGCCGCATTTTCAATTTAAACGCACTCACTCACACAGACACAAAGTGCCTGCCAAACCCACACACACAGATACAAACGAGAGTGCAGCGACGCCAACTTAGCTAAAAACTTCGAAATGCGTAAGCGGCGCTGACGCCAACGCCAACGCTAGCAGAGCTGCCAGCATCGACGTCGTGCCCCATTCGCGTACACCAATTTTTTTTCGCAAAACCTTGTTTGGCTTTTTTTTTTTTTTTTTTTTTGAGTAGGTCCAGAGCAAGACAGCAGCGGTAAAGAAAATAGTATTGCAGACCAAAAGACTAACAATATTACTTTTTACTTTTTAAATAAAATTTAAAAATATATATACATATGTATATGTATATGTATAAATACTAAAGCAATAAATAAATGCATAAATGCATAAATAATTAAATTATTCCCAAATTTCATTTGGAAAAAAATAACTTTCTGTTTTCTTATAAATTATAAATATTTCATTTCAATAAAAAAAATCTTATTTTTTATTAAAGTCCTCAAATATTTTTATAAAAATTGTATTTATTAGTTTCATAGCCCTCTTATTTTTTAGTCCTCGTTTTCACATATAACAAAAACCCAGAATTATTTAGTTGACCGCAATTGCAGCCGCTGTCGCAGTCTTTAACCCTCCAAACACGAGGAGGAGGCATAACTTCACTCATTTTGCATCGTTTTCAGTCAGTTTTCGTCGCCAGGTTCGCGGCCTCATCGTGGTTACTCTTCGCCCTCATTCTCCACCTCTACCTCCTCCTCCTCCTGCTTCTCTTACTGTTCCCCACACACACACACACATACACGAACACTTTTGGCATCCATCTTGGCCATGTATCCACCTATCCATCCAACTCGCTCTTCACGCAAGCAAAGAAGAAGAACCCCAAGGTGGCAACAATTGCGTTGCAGCCCAAGGATTGCATAGTTACTTATACACATTCGCGAAATTACAAAAAAAAAAAAAAAAAAAAAAGTATCGAAGTGCTTAATTACCTATAAAAGGAAAATTGTATAGATACTTTAGCTAAAGTTAAAGATACTCTATTCACATTTCAGATATACATATAAGAGAAAATACGTGTGTTTTGCTTTTGTAATTTTTATAAATATTAAATATGTAAATTGGTAGAATCAATTTCAAAATTGTCTAGCTTTAGCCACAAAATTAAAATGTAAAGACTCAGAAACAAAGCTTTCTTTATTGTAGAAAATTCAAGGATGTTTCGCAGAAGAATTTTTATGAGGCCCTTTGGAGTTCAACAGAAGCTAAAAGGATCCAGAGGATGCCCACCTAGGCTTTAGATCATAACTAAAAGATATATATTTGAGCGACTATAAGGCTAACCCATATCTATATAGAGATACTTTCACCAAAAATCTCTGAGCATTGAAATACAATCTCAATTAGCCAAGTTCCAGCTTCTTCGTGGCCCAAAGTTCATCATGCCACTTCTGGCACTTTCGAGGGTAATCTCGAAGCAGCCTGGGATGTGGCATAATGTATGGGGGCAGGCTGAATGGAAAGGGGGCACAAGGGAGTCGTCCTTTTTGTCGGCCGAGGTCCGGGGCCTCTGCTTTGTTTTAGCCAACAGCCTGTCCCTCTGCTGCTGCTGCTGCTGCTGCTCTGATGCTGGTGCTGTTGCTGCTTGTCGATGATGAAGTGGCCGACAACGACAACCACGAGACGACGCAACATCAACAACAATACCAACAACACCGACCTCATCACGGCGGCAGCAACGTCGTCGCATCGCATCGCAATCGCGGCATGCGTCGTTTATAGATGGGATTGTGTGTATATATCTCACTCTCTCTCTCTCACTATATATATTTTATATATATATATAGATATATATATATATGTATATAAAGCCCAGTGTGTTCAGTGTTCAGTGCGCGGCGCATAATATTCCGCACGCACATACAACACCAAAAACAACACCAAGAAGATGTTGCTTGCTTGCCTGCCTGCCTGCCTGCCACACAACGGCAACGGCAACAAGCGCACTGTAAGTGTAGCAAAATGGACTGCAAAACTTGTGTACAGTACTCGTGTTGGGCATATGTACACACAATATATGTATGCCGCATACATACGCAGTACCCCAAGTACCCACTACCAGTATATATGTATGTATATGTACCTGAACATAGACCAAAAATCTAAAGGGGGGCCACCACCGACCGATATGCGGATATGTGATGGATGCTCCAACAA
Organism: Drosophila mayri; assembly: GCA_008042485.1. NCBI lineage: Eukaryota > Metazoa > Arthropoda > Insecta > Diptera > Drosophilidae > Drosophila > Drosophila mayri. The sequence goes on along the minus strand of VNJN01003515.1, from coordinate 108,118 downwards.
CAATGCTAAGATTTTCATAGTCTGGTATCTTAAGCTAATTATTTTACAGAAGCTACTTTAAAGATTTCAGAATTTCAATAGGGAAGTACCTTAGTATCCAATTATGATGCTCATCCGAAATAACAAATGTTTGAAAAATTCCATCTAGAAACTTCAAAACTCATTATTACACAAATAGATACTCTTCTCAAAATCATATGTAAACCTAAAGAAAAGCTTACTGGGGCAAGCCAAATTTTGTATACCCTTACAGTTGGCAATTTAAAACCAAAACTCACTAACTAAAACATTTAAACATATTCAAATAAATTCAGTTTTGAATAAACTGTAACAACCTTATTTTAAAATAATATAAAATATAATATATTTAATAAACAAAGAAGTAATGATAACAATCATTCATTGACATGACAATTTTTTTTTAAACTGTAAAGACAAAAATTATATTACCACTTCAATAAATTTTCTTGATCTCTTTCCTATGATTTTCATAAAATTTAAATCGATACTCTAAAATTAAAGTACAAAATTTTGCATATTTCAAAAAAGATAAAAATATATTAAAAATATATTAAAAATATATACATATAGAAATATATTTTTTCTAAAGATCTGAAAATGTTCAAATTATTAAAATATGATATAGTTGTCGTATCTTGATTATTTCAAATATTTTTTTTATTTTATTTTTTTAAATCAGTATTTTTAGCAAACTTTCCTATTAAAGCCTTTTTTCTTTCTGCTCGAGGTAAAGTTGTGAACAAAAAAATATAGAAACTATGATTTCTATTAGCTTCCAGTAGCTTATTTTCTTCATTTTTCTTCCCCCAAATGATAATACCCATTATACCCTATGGATATCGGCTGTTAAAACATGAACAAGGAAAAAAGGGTTTACACCAGCGGCAGTACCAGTAGCAGCATTAGCAGAAAGAGACAGCTGCCGATGTAGAAAGAGATGGAGAGAAACAGAGCAAGGGAGATGGGGAATGTAGTGGACAACTGCAGTCAGCCAACAGTAACCAGTTTGGCAAAAACCAGCTACTAGCAACAGCCAGCAACTGGCAACATGAATGCACAGCAGCAGCAACACAAGTCGAACAATCGTCAAATACACAAAATCCACTTTGCAAATCATCAGCGATGGCACTATGGGCCTACGGACTACGGGTTACGGGCTACAGACTACGGATGGAATCCGGATCCGGGCAACAAATCCAGGCTCGTGTTCGGGTCACAAGAGGGGAGGTGGGGTGGGGTGTGTGCGTGTGCACGGGTGTGGGTGTGGGTGTGGGTGTGGGTGTAGGGTCAAGGGGCAGCCACACACGCGTGCAACATGCAACTTGAGAGCCGGGAAAGCTCCGCATCAGAGACATTTTCCAGCAAGAAAATCCTATGGTGTGTTTTCCATGTTCCAGCTGGTTGGCGCAAAAAGAAAAACAAACAAGAGAAAAAAAAAGAAACACAAACAAAAAATGGGAAAGGAAGGCAGAAAATAAAACACACACACACACAGAAATTATATACACACACCAATACCACGCCCACACGGCCCCCCACCCCCACCCCCTCCTGCATCAAATAAAATTGCATTGGAAAATCGGCAAAAGTCCCCAGAACTGGAAAACTTCTGCATCTGTGTGTGTGTGTGTGTATATGTGCGGGATATTTTTTTTTTTATGGAAGGGTGTGTGCCGAAAGGTAAAAACGCCAAAGCTCAATCTGAAAATAAAGTGAGAGGTTCGCCAAAAGAAAAAAAAAAGAGACAGAAAAGCTCAAAAAATATGCAAGAAAATGTGTCAAGTAATGAGAAATACAAGCCCAAAAATCACTTAAACACAAAAAATGCTTAATTTCGGATTACTATTAATTATTAAACATTTTTTTTTTTATGAAAAAATCAAACAAAACTATTAAGAAAGCAACAGTCAAGTCTAGTCACCTGTGAGATAGATACTCCCCAAGGCCTACAGGCGAATGTCAGTAGAAACGAAATATAAGATTGAAAGATTAAACATTTGTGACTACTAACAACATATTTATCATCCAATATTAGACAAGTCGTTTGCCATAACTACATTTGCAAAGTAAATTATTGCACCCTCTTTTTACGAATAAAATGTAAATTTGTTCATAGTGAAAATTTGACTTAAAATCTTAAGACCATTTTTTTTTTTTTTTTTTTTTTTTTTTAATATTTAACAAACAAATTAACGACAACCCTTATATTTTTTGTAGCGAGTACCGTCGCCGTTTCGTTCAATTGGAATGAGTGCAAAAACGCCGCCTTTCATTTAATCAGCGAGTGCCATAACAGAAATTATGGCCCCCGAGAGCTTTAATGCCAAGCAAAAGGTGGGGAAAAAACAAAGAGAAAAAGAAGAAGAAGAAAAAGGAAGAGGCAGGCACAAAACAAAAAAAAAAAGTAAAGTTTGCACAGAGTTCGCACATCAAACACGCGAGCAACTTGCAACAAGTTTGAAGTCTTCTAAAAATAAAACTAAGAAACCAAGCGAGAGGACTAAGCGCCCCACTGTCCATGCCCCTGTCTTATTCACCTACACACACACACACACCTTCACTCTGTCCAACTCTCTCTTCGCTCTCTCTTTTAGAAAGAAAGAAAGAAGGAAAAAAAAGTCATACGACAGTGATTACGCGATTTTCCGTAATAAATGTTGTGGTAAAGGCGACCTTCCGGTTATGGCAGCGACACCAACACCCAGACACAAGCGCTCTCACATTCTCACACATTGGATCCCCAACACAGCCCCAAAACGCAGACACACGAGCACTTGTTCGGAGTGCCGACAACGGAATATCAACAACAACACGACGACCTTCCTTAGCGGCTCAGGCTCAGGCTCTCTCTCTTTCTATTTTTCTCTGAGTGCTCCCAGTCCCTGTCAGACCCCCAAAACCCCCTTCTTTAACAAACTGCAGACACTCTCTCTAGCAACATACCGGAAAATGTCGGTAAACAGTGCAACCATTTTTTTTTCTTCTCGCACATCGGGCAAGGAAAACATTCTGATAAGCACAGTGGGTCAAAATTGTTAATATGTAGCATACTTATCAGGGCCTCTAAGGATTCGGACTGTTCAGCAAGATAATAGAAGTTGCTAAGCAGTAAAGAATGAGGGAATTTTTTTAACTTTTAAGAAAGGCTTGTATAGAATTCAATCGCTTGCTGAGAGAAATATTAAATATTAATATTGTATCTGAATCTACTATCTCTGTTTTTGCATATCTGACAGATACTACTACTGCCTATTTTAAAGCTGCCGTGCACTATTGGAACACACTGTGCTATCGGCGAGAGAGTCCAAGTCCCCAAAGCTTGGCTACCCCTGCATCTTTTTCTCCTCCCCCAACAGCAGCATCCCCATCAACTGCTGCTGTTGTTGTTGTTGTTGTTGTTGTTGTTGTTGTTGTTGTTGTTGTTGTTGTTGTTGTTGTTGTTATTGTTGTTATTGTTGTTGTTGTTGGTGGCTGCCTATGGCTCGTTTTACTAGGCTAATCATGTGTTCTGGTTTTCGAATTTGTGTGAGAGACCCTCGCTGTCAGCCCGTGTTCGTGCCCCTGTCTCTTTATGACGGCTGGTGTAGGTGTGTGCCCGAGGTGTGCTGGTGTTGGTGTGCTCCAGCATTCAACGCTCAACGCTCCACGCTCGCTTTGGGGGCGCGCGCACATTGAGTTTGAGAGCTTTGCAATTTTGTCGGTCGGCGTCCGTCGTTTCGTTTTGCTTTTAGTTTGTGTTCTGGCTGCTGATATTCTCGCCGATTTTCTATACCCTATAAATGCAGGCTTGGGAGTTGGATATAAATTTGACTGGGCCCCATCAAAATAATATATAGAATTTTTAGTATTTTAAATATAGCCCTTTACAAGAAATAATTATTAAATAAAAAATTTGACTGGGCACAAGAAATAATTATTAAATAAAAAAATAAATTAATCTTGGAAATCGTAAAAATTATATTAAAAATTAAAATAAAGGAAATAACTCAAAAAAGTATTACTTTAAAGTTTTAAGATCACAAGTATTGCCCAAAATAAGCTAAAATCAATAAGTAAAATCACTGATATACAAAAATAAATAAAAAAAACCATGTAGAATTCCAGAGATAACAAGTGATACAAATTATTACATCCCAGGGTATCAAACAATCCAAAATCCATCAACAGCCCTGCTGTTGTGTATGGAAAATATTTCCCACGCTGCTTTTTGCCTGGGCCACAAGCCAAGCACTTGACTGTTGAGTGGCGGTTGTTTCTGTTGCCCCCGTTGTTGTTGTTGTTATTATTGTTGTTGGTATTGTAGAATCTGTTGTGGTTGTTGTTGTTGTTGTTGATGAAATGTTGGGGTTCGTTGCCGTTGTCGCTCTGCCAGCGTCGCTGCCTTTTTTTGCTTTTGCCGAGTGGGGTTTTTTTTTCTTCTTTTGTTTTGTTTTTCTTGCTTTGCTTTTCTCTTTAGTATGGTTGTTTATGTTGTTGGTGTTGGAGTTGCTGGTTTGGCCGGTGAGTTGCCAGTTTGCCAGTCGCTCGCGTGTTATCAACTTCAGACTTCATTTGCTAGCTGCATGGCGAGACGCTTGCACGTCGTCTGTCTGCCAGAAGTCTGCCCCCGGAATATTGGGGCACACAGGCTGCGAACTTACATACATACGTACATACATCGATATGTATGTACATATTAACATACTTATAGAGAAGTGGACCTTAGGAATCGGAGCTTGGAACGAGACGTAGTCTATCTATCTCGGTCTTTCTCCCTCTGGTTGTTGGGGTAATTGGTTTGAGTTCATTTTCATTTAAATGGAATTAAATATGGTAAATGATGAAATCAAGGCGGGCGAGTGAGACGGCCAGCTGTCGTGTGTGGTGAGGTTTACACACTTCTATACATACATATGCGATGGATGTATGTATGTATGTTGATGTGCTTGTAGTGAAGGTGAGAGCGACGACCGTTGCGAAGAATTCCAGACCTGAACCGTCTGAATTTTTTTTTTTTTGTTCCCTTACATTTTTGCACTCTGTTGAAGAGGCATTTGTAATCCGTATAATAAATAAATAAGTTTTGAAGGGGCCACGGCTTTCAAGTACATATGGACTGGGGGATGGGTTTATGGTACGGATACGCTTGTTCGTAACAAAATCTCATCGAAAATCGAGATTCGATATTCGAGGGAAAGAACAGGCGCACAGAATCCATAACAGCGAATGCCAATGGCCAAGAGAGAAGAATACAGAGCGAGTAAGCAGTTTAGTGGCAAGCAAAAGAGACGGAGAGCAGTTTTAATGGAGAGATGGGGGGGCGGCGAGCTGCACAACCGAATGGCGGCGGCGAGTGTAGAACGAGACCAAGAGATAGAGGCCCAGAGACGTAAGGAAAAAAATCGATAAACTTGACGCTGGCTGATAAGCAGCCAAACTCTCAACACCGCAAACCATATAAAACTTATGACGAAAAAAAATGTTAACCAGACAAACAACCACCGCTGAGAATAGAAAATAGGAAGCAGCGACCGTCTGCCGATGTCGAGTCGATACGGTTATGCCAAGTTTTCTACCTGACGCGCGCGTCTAACCGCCAATATAACAGGCAAACAGCGAGAGAGCAGGAGAATTGGAGAAGGAGAGCGAGGCGGAGAATTGGTGACCGCTTGTGGGATGTGGGGCAGCGAGCAAACGAGACAGGCACATACATATATACAGAGGGAGGGAGTCGAATGCCAGAGTTTCCAGCTCACCATGGTTGAGAGCCAAAAGAAATATTTGTTAGACAAAATGTGACTTGAGAGACATTTGTGTAAATGTAATGAATTTAAAAATTAATTTATTTTTTTTTTTTATATATTTTTTTTAAATGCAAGATTACAAAACAAAAAATTCAATTGTTAAAATAAGCTTGCCACATATAAATTGAAGACATGGCAACCCTAAACTGATTTTACATTGACTCCCACGCTTGCACTCTCTGTCACACAAACACCGACTATAGCCGGGCTATAGCTATAATTTGCTCTGCAAGCGAACCGCTCTCTCTTTCGTGGCTCCCTTATCCATCTGTCGTGTTTTGGGGCCTTGTTTTGTTTCAGTTGCCGTTAGGAGTACGTAAATCTCTTAATGACAATGTTGGGGGGGGGGGAAATTAAACTCTTTATGTTGCCGTTTTGGATTCGGTATTTAGTATTTTATTTTTTCAGCTTACACTATGATGATCCCAGGAATGTACAGACTATATTTGCCTACACCCGATTTATGAGCGAATTCGTCTGGTGTATTTTGTTGTATGTCGCATATGCGAAATACTGGGTGTTAAGAAAAAGCTAGCAGGCGAATCTACCGAAATAAAATTGCAAAAAATTCCACGGCCAGCGAGTGGGGGGGGGGGGGGGGGGTTGGAAAAAAAACACCCAATAAGCTCCCACTTATGCNGAGGGGGGGGGGGGGGGGGGGGGAGGATTGAGAAAAAAAACCAACAACAAGACAGACAGGGAAACCAAAATAGCAACAACAATGCAGTGCAAATGTTCTCGGCGATTTCGAAAGAGAAATGAGCAACCGAAAATACGTACATTTAGTAAATGATAACTAGGTATGGCCAGAATGAGAGGGGGATTATTATTCGCATAAGTCACGTTAATTGGCTTGAAAAATAAGGCATATTTGTCTGTCATTGCAAGGCAAATATTACTATTAAATATTATTTCTATCCTTTTTTTCTCGTTGATTTTATTATATTCTTTAATTTTTGTAGCAAAATATATTTAGTTTTACTGTAAGGAAATTGATGTTTAATTTAATTATCCATCCATGTATTTTTCTTGTTCGTTAACCTTCACTGTACACACACTAATTTTATGGGCTGTGGGAGCCCCGCACCGCATAAGGCAAATTAGCGCCCCCAGCGGCCAGTGAAAACAATCAACAGCGGGCTCCTCTTCCCTTGCCCCCCACCGTATCCCAATTTTGGGTGTGAGTTTGCAAAAGAGAAAAATGGGGAGCACGAGAAAGAGAGTGAGAGGCACTGGGGCCGGTGCACAGTTTGTTAAAGTTAAAGTTCGTTGCGGTTTTTCGTATTTCGGTTTTTTGCTTTGCATTTTACGTGTAGCGTGTCACACGTTTTGTGAAATTTGAATTTGAAACGAATAAAGTTTGCTGTTAAGAGTATACATGAGTATAAGAAAAAAAAAAGATAAATACCACAGCGTCGCTGCAATGACGCTGCAGTCTACAGAATGTAACAGGCGCCCAGAATCGGATAAAAAACGCCAGACAGTAGCTTGAAAAACAGTGGGGGGAAAGCAGCGAGTCGAGTCCGCTGGCTGACGGGCTCTCTCAACCAGCTTGCCCCCAGCTCTCTCTCTCTCTTTCTCGCTGACTCTCTCGCGCATGTGTTTGGCCCCATTGGCAAACTCCATTGGGGCGAACGGGACGGATGAGAGCTACACTCTGCGCCCGTCTAATTATTATATTCGGACAAAGCTATAAATGGAATTTGTTGTTGTTGTTCGTCTAATCACAAATTAATTGAATTAAGGCCAAACTTTGGTCTTAATATGTTTGTTATTATTCTTGTTTTGAAGTTATAAAATTTGGAATATTTAGTTTTGCATTTCAGGAAAAGTGTTTCAATAAGAATCTTTTTTTTTAGTAATAGCTTTAATTGTATTTTTTTTTTATATAAAAAAAAAGGATTATTAGGGAGCAAAGCAGGGGATCGATCATCTTAAGTCCCTTACAGCAATGTCTGAAGGACCCTAAAATATTTGTTAATAATTCTAATTTTAAGGCCTTTTCCTTTTTGTATCCTTTTTTATAAAGAAGGATTTCGAGTTGAATAAATTCTTGTTTTTGAAAAAATATTTAAAAATATTTATATTATACATACATAAAAATAATATAAAAATCTATTATCATTATATACATAATAAAAATATAATATAAATATTTTAAAGCGGTAAATTAATGGGTAATAAGTTGGTGTTTTTATAATTTTTGTAAAAATTATCATATTTTCACATTAATTAATTAATAGGAAAATGTTCTATTATTAAGTAAATATATACAAATGACTAAATGTTTTCCTCTGTACTTTTTTATAGCAATTTGAGTGAGTGTTTTTCTCTCTATTAGCTCACCGATTTTCCGCCAACAATGCAGGTGCGCTGCAATAGGCCCAAATCGCTGGTATTTCGCTTGCTGCGCATTCTTCAGCTGCTTTTCCTGATTTTTTCCTTCCTTTTTCTTTCCACTTTTTCAATACTCCCAAATGCACACACATACAACACAGCACATGCCAAAAATGTTGGTTGGAAAATTTGTAGTATTTTATTGACTATTATTAAGGCTCAGAACTGAGTTTCACACGCACAGAAAACAAAAAAAAAAAGTAATGGAAGAGGAAGAAATACTACTACGTTTTCTATTCACCGGCTGCCCGATTTGATAGTTTTGCGCTGGGCAAGAAAACAACTTTAAATAATTTTCGGCAGCATTTTCCAACTGGCTCTTTTTTCAGCTTATCTTCTTTAGCCCTTTTTGTTGCTTTTTTGTTATTTTCGCTCTCAAAATTCGCGACGCACCGCCGCAGAGATGAAAACCATCACTTCCGGAGGCGCTTCAAGTACTGAGGAATGTAGTAAATACGTGAGTGAGTATTGGTGTATCTGTGTGTGTGCTGGCGAGTATCTATGTGTGTGCGTGTCTGGTGCTGGCAGCGCAGTTGCAGCGCTGCCGACGCCGACAGAGGCCGAAGCCAAAGCCAAAAGCACAAGAAAGAAAAAAAAAACACAACACGCTAAATAAAAGGAAAAGCTGGGGTAAAGGGAAATCAAGGAAAAGCGTGTCGAAAAATAAAGGAAAATGGTTGGACAGAAAAAAAAAAAAAATTAACAAGAGGGTGAGGCGCGGGGTGTGGGTGGGGGGCGGATAGGGGGAGTTAGTGGCGAAAAGAGAAAAGGAAAGGATTCTTGTGTTTTTGGTTAATACTTTTTCCAACTTTGGTCACAAAATCAGGTTCTAAATGTGGTTATATTCGAAAGGAAATTTATCCAAAATAATAAATCAAATATTATCAAAGGTTTTCTTATGTTTTTCTTGTGCGATTTGTTTATTGCTGTTATTATACCCGTACTATAAAATGTATTAAACATTTAAATAATTTAATTTATTTAATATTTAAAATATATAAAAAAATTAAAACATATATTATTTATAAATTGAATATATATTTTAAAGCCTCTGTTAGAAATTTTTTTAAAGCATAGTTTTCTATGTAAATCTTTAAGAGAAATTATTAATAGATTTTTTGCTTAAAAGAAAAGACTAAAGCCAGATTTTGACAACAGTTTCGCTCTTGGTGTTACCAAAGCTGTTTGGGGGGAGTTCTCTTGCCAGTATTCCCGTATTTACATCTGCGTCTTGGCCATCCCAACGAGAGTTCCTTTCATAGGAAGTTCTCTATATCTGCAACTCCGGCTAGGTCCCCCCCCCCCCCCCCCCCCCCCCC
>VNJN01003515.1:0-97150 GCA_008042485.1 Drosophila mayri | reverse complement strand
TGGGGGGTCGTCCATTCGCTGTGAGTTATGAGCACACAAAATAGGAATCAGCGCACAACAACAACAACAAGACACTTTTTGAAACGAATGCAAACCAAACCGAAGTGCAGTTTCTCCAAAAACGAAGTGCATCTCGAAAAAAAAAAAATGTGAGGGTGAAAAGGGGTTAAAATAATCCTACAAAATAAAAAAGAAACGAAAAAAATACATATGCAATAGCCACTTGTTTTACATGTTTAATAAAAGCACAAAACATGAACAAAAATTGTATATATTGGTAAAGGTGGGGGGGATACCCAGAGATAGTGTGCGTGGAAAATGGGTGGAAAAGCCTGGAAGAAGAGACTGCATCAAAATGGATGCCCTGGTTCTAAAGGCGGCAACACAGCTGACAAAGGGCAGGCAGCGGGAAAACTAATGACGGAAAATGGTGAGGAGCACGAGATTTTTAGCCAAAAGAGTAAGCACAACAGAATTACAATAAATATAACAAAAAAAAAAAAATTTAAAAAAAAAAAAAAAAAAAGGAAAAAAATTCTGTAAAAGGAAAACAGGCAGGAAAACACAAGGGAAAAATAAGGAGAAGGCCCTAGGCGTAAAAGTGGCTATAAAATACTAGGAAAAACCTAAAAAAAAAACATTAAAACTAACAAAATTAATAAAATCAAAGTAAAGTTGGGTAGGGAAAAACTTGTTTAAAAAAATTGTGAAAATTTAGGAATTAAGCCTCAGCCAAAACCCCTGTAAATCACAAATTTAAAGCTTAAGGGGGTGAAGCCCTTAGACTTTTTGTTTTAACATTTTTCCTGAAAAACCCAAGAAACTAAGAAATTTGAATTCCTGCCCAGGTATTAAATAAATAATTAAATAAATGTAGAATTTTTGTAGATGTTAAAATAATGCAAAATTTTTGAGAAAGACTACACTGAATAAGAAGAAGTAGGAAAAACTAGAACATATTGAAAATATTGTCACAAATTTAGAGGAAATTATAAATTTTGAATAAATTTGCAAAACTTTTGGAAAATTCCATCCTAGACAGAGACAGAATTTTCCAAACATTGGAATTGACCCACAAGGATAATATTATTTTCCACAAAGAAAATTATATTTGTATTAGAATAATTACCATAATTTTTTGGATATTTATAAAAGATTTATTTCCTCGGAAAATGAAAGAGATTCACAGGTCTTCTCCTAAGGTCCTGTTTTTCCAGAATTTTAACAAAAGCCCAACAAAAAATCGACAAAGGGCAAAAGCGAAATGGGGGAAATGGGGAAAATGTGGAAATGGGAAATCGCAAATGGGGGAAAAGCGACGACAAACAAAAGCAACCAACCGAAGAGAAGTTGCGCTCGTCAGATCGTCATCGTTACCACATTGCCATCGTGTTAATGGGTTGGCGGCTGCCGAAAATTTTCCACGATTTTCCACCAATCCTCCGACGATGCCAGGACCCAGCATCCTCCCCAAACATCTCTCTCCTAGCGAACCCAGGGACTCCGACATATGTACACACACCACCACCCAGTTTCGTGATTGAGGACCGCGCGCCAGCCATCGTCGTCGTTTGTTCCTTGAGCTGCTCCTGCTGCTGCTGCCCCATGTCCAAGTGTGTATGTGTATTTGCAGCGCGCGCATCCTGCACTCATGCAACTCACGCATCCCATAGATACACCCACTCGCACACTCGCAGAATACGAATTCCCAAAAACATGGACACGACCCGGAGAGAATGCGCTGCAGTGTCCCAGGGTCACGACCACGAGACACCCAGTACTATTTTTTTTTTTTTTTTGGGAGAAATAAAAATGTGGAAACTTTGTTTCTTTTTTAAGTGATAATATGATGAAAATGCAAGCCAAAAAAAAATTAGATACAAAAACAAATTAAAAGTGTGATATATCGACAAAGATATTACTATTAAAATATATATATATAAATTATTTATAATAAATAAATTATTAAATTATTTATTCGTCAATAAATCCATGTTTATCACCAATCTCAGAAAATGTAATAAACTTTCCTTGTGAATTATATATCGATTTGCTTTAAATCAATCAACTCAAGACAGCATTTAAATATTAATTTATATATCGACTTCCATAATACAATACAGCATTGATATATCGATATTCTAAATGAAATGGCTTTTGTTTTCCTTGAAATATCATTAAAATATATCGATGTATGCTTTAAAAATCAACACATTTTCGATATATGGATATTCCCAATAGGAAAGACTTTTGCCTTTATTTAAAAATGTTTTTATTGAGCTTAAAAAAATTATTTCTCAATCAAAAAGCCTATTTTTATATTTTTTTTAATTCCATTAAAAACAATCTTCAAGTTTTTATATTTGGCACCCAACACTTCCTGGCGATAGAAAGTTTACAAAAATAAACTATATAAAGTGAAGAAAACCAATGAATTTATATTTTGTTTAAATTTCTCCAAGTTTGTGGTGTCATTGTTTTGATCAAACAACAACCCTATGAACATTTTTGAATAAATTCAATATACCCTTTATGCTCGACTAATACCGAGTGGTCCTCAGTTTTGGCATTTATAATCCCAGTTGCCTGAGAGAGAATTATGATTTCTGGGTTAGAGCCCAAAATGTTGCCAAAGGTACACATAGTCGTATGTGTGGGCCACGCCCCTTTCTGGCTACTATTTTCGGCTGTCAAACAATTATGGCTACTCCACTTATTAGCCAAAACGGTCCAGGGGTTCGGGGTTCTTCTCCCTCCCACCTCTCACTTGGAAACAAAAGATTCTTCGGTTGAGGGGAGTTACGGGAAGTTACCTTTGCTGGCAATCGAGTGATTATGTGATTCCTTGGTTACGTGATGAATTTCAAATTAAACCCACAAGGGGCATAAATAGGACGTTGCAGAATGGGTTTAAGACGGTTGATTGCAAGGAGGTTAAGTGCTGCAGGCACTTTTTTTTAAAGGGTTATAACAGCAGGAATTTTTAAGATTTTAAGAGTTTTTTTTTCATATATTATCTATTGTTGATTAGCAAAGAAACTCACAAGTTTTTGTTGCCAAAATGTAAGCAATTCAATTTTGGCACAAGGCACCGACATACTAAAAGGTTTTAAATTATTTATGTGTTTATATATAACCAAAAACTAGACTCAGCTTTAAGGGTACTTGGGGGGAGGTGCGGGGCTGTTTTTAAAGGGTGGCTTTGGGTTTTTGGGTTCTGTGTTTGTGTTTAGGGCAAGGCATTCCGTCATCATGACTGTTGGGTTGCATTTGGCTAACAAAAGTGGGGGCATTGGTGGGGTGCTGGGGGGAAAACTCAAGGGAGGTGGGGTTTTTCGAAGGGGGCCTTCGGTTTTCGGGTTCCGGGTTTTCGGCCAAATTTTCAGGGGTCAGCGAGAGAGAGTAGGGAGGGGGGAGGCGGAAGGGGGCCGAGGGTATGATATCGTATATGCGTGGAGGTAATAGACACAAAACTCAGGCTATTCCCAAAAGCTCTGTGTTGAGTTTTCAGCCTTGTGTTGTTGCAGGCTGCTGCAGGTTGCTGCTGCAGGTTGTTGCCTATGCTGTCGCTGTTGCCTGGAAGTGTGGGAAAACTAAGCTACAACAGCAACAAAACATTTTGCTAAATACACACTGGAAATGGCAGTCCCCACAGCTTCCACCTCCGCCTCCGCCTCGCTCTCGCTAGAGAGCTAGAGAGAGAATGCTGCTGCTGGTGCTGCTGCATGTTGCACATTGGAAAACTAAGCCCGCCATGAAAAGTGAGAAGGTGGAAAGCGAAGAGCTGCTACCCATACCCTCCAACTGTGAACACTAGGAGAGCACAGCTCTTCCTGTATTCTCTCGCTGATTTTTCCCATTTTCGCAAATTGTAGCCGAAAAAAAAAAAAAAACGTGATAAAAGCCACCTATTTCGCGAAGCTTCCAAAAAGAACTCGCGGCATACAGATACAGATACTCGCAGGAAAATCTGAAAATTCTGGTCAAAATCATTGTGCTGCCTCTGGTAATTTTTATATTTCTAAATTGAATCTTACCTAAAAACTCATTTATATTTCTTATTTTAATCGGTTGATAATGAAGTTTGGAAAACTCACCTGGAAAACAAAGAGAAAAATTTTAGATTAATTAATATATATCCACATAAAATTATAATTTTAGGAATATTATTATAATATTTGATTAATAATTAAAATTAATCTAAAACCTAAAAATAAATATATAACTTTCTCAATATTTTGTTTAAATTTTTGTATTTAAAAATATTATTTATAACTACAAATAGGCAAATTATGAATATTTATTTGTATTTATTTCAATTTTGTATAGAATCACAGATTTAATTAATTCATTAATGCATTTGGTCTATGTAAAATTATACATTAATGAACAATTATATTTATTTGTATTTATTTATACATATTTCTTTAGATTTATTTATATTTATTTTACTTTCAGAATATCTTCTCTCTGTGAGTTAACCCATAAATTTTAATCTTTAATCATGTTTCAAAGGTAAAGATATATCCTGCCTAGAAAAATATTAGACTAGACTTCTTCAGACTCTTAACATTGATTTTTAAACATTTATAATGTAATAAAAGCCAAACAATTCAACCTATGAAAATTATTTTAAAGATTAAACCAATATTACATCTCAAGTAAATATCTCAAAGTGGAAATCCAAGTTTTTTTTGTATTTAATTTTTTGTTTTTTTTTTTTGCAAAAAGTGGACTTTGTGAAAGAGAATGAGAATTGCAGGGAAGCGAGACGAGGGTCGAGGTGAGATAGATGACGACGACGACAGATGGTCAAAAGGAATGTATCTGTATCTGTATCTGCATTTGTGGCTGCTGCCTGCTGTGTGTGTGTGTGTGTGTATAACAAAACACAAATCAAAACTTGGTTGAAACTGCAGGCGGAGGCTGTGCGCGCTGCAGCTTGCCCCATCGACAGCACCAGCAGTAACAACAACAACAACAAGCTTAACTCAACTGAAGGCTGAAGAGGCACATACATAACTAATAGATACATAAAGCCGTATCTTTTGGGTGAATGAACTGTAATGAGAATGTGAACCTAGGCACCAGCGCCAGCACCAGCAACAGCAACCAGACAGCAGCTAGCTGCAGCACAGCAATGACGTTGTTGTCGTCTCCGTCTCCGTCTTAGTCTCAGCCTCAGTCTCAGTCTCAGTCGCATTCGCAGCATAGTCGCAGCAGCAGACCACTGGAGATGTGGAAAATCGCAATGTAAAGTGTGCAATTTCAAGTCCGCACTGTTGTTGCTGCCACTGATCCTCATGTTGTTGCTGCTGCTGTAGCTCGCATTATTGTTGCTATGTGTAGCCTAAACCAAGTTCTCGAATTGCTTCCGTGGTTCCTATTGCCACTATGACTGAAATCTGTGCTTTAGATAGATAGATAGATAGATAGATAGATAGATGGATACTCCAGATGGATAGCTTTAAGCTGAGAGACATACCTATAGCTAGATTACCTAGCCACAAACGTTGCATCCGATTTTTTGTATTGAATTTACAGGAAAACAAAGGATTTTCTTGTTAAAAAATAAATTTAAATTAAATGAAATTAAATATTTATAACAATAAAATCCTTAATACTTTGAATTAAATATTTATAACAATAAAATCCTTAATACTTTCAATTAAATATTTATAACAATAAAATCCCTAATACTTTCAATTAAATATTTATAACAAGAAAATCCCTAATACTTTCAATTAAATATTTATAACAATAAAATCCTTAATACTTTCAATTAAATATTTATAATAATAAAATAATTTATTTTTCCTGCACCCTTAAAGTTTTTTTCTTAATATAAACACGAAAAAAAAAAAATACAAAATTAAATACAAAACAGTTAACACTATAATTTCCAAATTTTTCTAGTGTTTGGTAAAAGGAATATTAAAAAAACAATTATGTACAAGTTTCTAAAAATAAGAACAGTTTTATTTACTAGAAAAAAATATATTATTTTAGTTTATTTTGTTTTAAATGTTATCATTCTTTTTTTTTAACGCTATTTTGTGGTTTAAATTACAAATCACAAAATGTACTAATTTTAAAACAAATATTTTTCTATCAAAATAACTTCAACTTAAACCAGTTTTTCTATCAGTGCACCAAATTCAATATATCATAAATGAATATTAATAATAATTAAATAGACTACAAATCGAAATAAATGAAGGTAATCCAAATTCCAAATAAGAACTTTAATTTGTAGATTAAGAAAAATATAAATAAAATATGGTAAAGATTATAATAAAAATAAGGGAAAAAAATTTGATACAAATAATTAACAAACAAAATAAATATGCCAGAAGAAGGAAAATTCTGTTAGGCTTTTACATTATTTTTTTAATTTAATTAATAAATTAACAAAGACTTTCATTTCAGATGCATATTCTGCATTTAAGCCCCTTTCATATCTAAATTTTTTACAACAAACTTTCCTCACCCCCAAAATATGCAATAGGGAAAATAAGGGAAAGCTTGTCACTGAAAAAGTGAAAGAAGGAAATGCGATTGAGGCGGAAGAACTAACAAGGAGCTGAGGGCTGAGCCGAGAGCTGAGCACTTGAGCCCGATACATGGGGGCGGGGGGAAGAGTGGAGAAGACCCTGCCCCCGACCCTGGCGAGTGCATACACAAACAGAGGCATAGATGTGCTATGTACCCGAGACCAGATACCAGATACATATGTATTTCGCTATCTGCATCTCTGCATCCGCATCCGCATCTGCATCTGGAGCTGAGTCTGTATCTGTATCTGTATCCGTAGCTGTTGCTGTTGCTGTTGCTGTTGCCTGTATCTGCATCTGTAGCCGCGATATGAGAGAGAAAATCGGGGGGGCAAAAGCGAGGCTTATAACTATGTGCAAAGTGCTGCCGCCGGGTGAGCGCTGGAATAACGCTGGACCCCACCTATCCACAGCGACACACCATCACCATCAGCATCCATACCCAACCCCCAACCCCTTTCTAAGCAAAGTTCTGGGCTTCAAACTAACTGGCGGCGGAGTGATTCTGGGTGCTGATTCCGATGCCCGATGCCGATGCCACTGAAGGCATCCGCCCGAAATGCGTCGAGCGGTGCGTTGCCATGCAGCAACAGCAGCAACAGCAGCCGGCGATGCGAACTAAAGCCACCGAGCCACTAAACCACCCAGCCACAGAAACGAACCGAGCAACCGCCCCACCAGGACCACCCCAAGCCATCCCACTCAACCAAGCGCCGCCCCTCCACACGCAAGGACACGGGACACACACACACACACATGTGGCAGGGCTTTCCCAGTTGCCCAGTTGTTGGAGATGAACGCGTGAGTAGAATGAAAAATATTCAAACCTCGGATAATATTACAAGGAAATTAGCATTTCCCCTGATCCCGGTTTCGTATCCTGATTATTGCATACTTTTTGGAGTCTGCCAAAATAGGAAATGCTTATGATTTGGTATTTGATGTTTAAATTATAAACTTATAAATAAATTATAAAATAATGTATCGATAGAATAAGTTTGGAAGTTTGTAAAACCTACCTCTGGTCTAAGATTGAAAATGAAAAATTAAAACGGAAATATAAAAACACAAAACAATCTTTATAAGAACGAATTTCTAACAGACACACAAAGTTAAAAATTGTGTTAAAATTTTTTATAATAATAATTTATACCAAAACTGATAGTATAAATAAATAAAAATAAAATAATTGCACAACATTTCGACATTATCTTGTAGAAACAATTAGAAGAGTAGTCCTCTTAGCTAGTAAGTGTCATACTCCCAAAATTCCTGCATAACAATTGATAACCATTTTGCCATAAATACCCCCAGAAAACCGCCACCAAACTAAAACTCCCAACGGATGTGAAGGGGGGTTCTCTTGTTTTAATCCGCTAATTTTCAATTGCCAAATCCATGCGAATCGTAATCTCCATGCTGTGAATATGTGCATATCTGTGTCCAATGTGGGTTTTATGACTGCCAAAATGTTGGGCAAACATTTGTAGGGGAGCAGCACTTGGAGTTATACATACAGAATGGTTGACAGGCGGCACAGGCGAAGGGAGATTTAAATGTTTCAGGGAATGGAAAATATATTTTTAATAAATTTTATCTTATTATTAAGATGGATTTATGACCCCTAAAAGGAGACAGGACTCTTAAGACCAAACATAGATCTAGTACGAAAAAGGATATATGATAAAAGTAGTGAGGAATACTATATAAATCAAAATATTTCATTTCATAGGATTTGCTCTTTAAATCAATATACAAATTTTGTTTTAATATAATTCTTGAATTAATTAATTTGAAATTATTTAATTTACTAATCACACCTCGCCCCTTATTATACATGTATGCGGGTGTGAGTGTGTGCTTCTCCACACATGCGTAGGTGTGTGTGTACATCCTTTATAAGCAAACAAAATGCAATTATATAAATATGTATAATGCGCTGGCCAACAATTCTCATTATACAAAAGCCGCACTACTGTGTGTGTAACTCTATATATACATATGTGTAGTGAGTGTGTGTAAACTGAGCTGCATATACTTAACGCATATGATATTAGTTCTGGCTTATGTATATGTCAGCGTCAAGGTTTTATGTATATATAATATACATCAAACTATAGCAGCATGCTCCTAATCTCGTGCCAAATATAATCCATTTCATTCCCTTCAGTCCTGTTCTATGATTTTATCAAAAAGGCAAATTAACTTAATTTAAATTTAATTAAATACAAGCTTTAAATTATTATTTGCAGTTAATTTACACGGCGTATACTTAATCTCTTATTATAAGTGAGATAAGATTATATTTTTACAGCAATAAACCAAAAACTCTTTCAACTTTTCAGGGTTTTATTAATTTATTTGTAACTTTTAATTAATTTAAATAAATAATAAGCACACAGAAATATATACATGGAAAAGTAAATATATTATATTAAACATTTTCCAGTATGCAGCTTGATTTTTGCTTTTCATAACAGCTTTCACAAGGCCCGAAAACCCTTCAAGGCTAACAAATTGTTGCATTTTTCACCACCACAACGCCACCTTGCGGCGCAAAACTGCAATTCCCTTGTGAGTGTGTTTGTGCGAGTTAAATAAATTACACAAATATAACTAAAAAAGCAAAATAAAAAAAGGGAAAACACAAAGTAAAGGCAAAGGAAGCAGCGGATAAAAGGAGCAGAAGGATAACAAAAATCTGACGTTGGAAAAGTGGAAAAATAGGGAAAGGCATGGTCATACACGGGGCTAGGGCAAAAGTGTGGGTGGGTGTCAATGTGGGTTTTAGCAATGCGTGTGAGCCCCTCCAAGCCCACCAACCCACCGACACAACCACCCCACCACCACCACCACCCCCTTCTGCAGCTAACGCCCACCCGAAGTAGTATATAAAAGCGAAACATGCTGAAAATGCTTACATAAGCACGAAAAGAGGCGACTCTCAAGGGGCCGTGGAAAATGTGTGGAGGGGGGAGGGTGGGGGCTTCAAATATGCTGAGGAAGGGTTGGAAGGGGCTGCAAACTGAAGCTTTTGCCCCTCCCAAAAATGTATTCCCGTGTATTTGTGTGTATATGTGTGAGTTGCATACATTAACAACAACAACAACAACAACAACAATACCAACAACAACAGCAGCGACATCCAACTGTAAATATTGAAAAATTCCATATCCGTTGTGATGTCAACTCATACAAAATGCGACAGATGGCGGCACCTACGAATAAGGCACCCCCTCAGCAACGAAGCACCGCCACCCACCACCACCTAGCCACCCAATCCCGACCCTCCCCCTCCCCCTATACCCACTCCAGCCAAAAAAAAAACCATACTTGCCCCTCGTATCTCTTTTGTATCAGCAAGCCAAAAAAAAAAAGGAACGAGAAATAAGTAAAATAAGCCCAGAAAAAGCATCGAAAAATACATACACTTGTAAGTACAGTGAGCTCTCAATATAGAAACGTGTCAAAAATAATCAGATTGTTTATTATTTGAATATTTAAAAAAATAACTATTAAAATTGCATCTTCCTTTAATTTATTTTTAATTTTTATCCCAGAAAATGAGTGTGAAACTTTGGATTTTAAGAATTTATAAATTTAATGTTACATTTTTTAGTAATTACCCAAATTTAAATAAAATATATAAATAAGTTTCTAAATAAAGTCGGTTCTAACTCATCTAAAAAATAAATAATATACATACATAACACAAATTAATAAATATATAAGAAAAGGTTATTTTTAATCCCTTACGAAGCTTCACTGTAATCCTTTGTGCTCCAAGGGGCGCCAGTGTGCCGCAGTTGTCGTCGCCCTTTGTGGGCATCAAAAGCCTAAGACCCTTCCCCCGTACATAGTACCCCGAAAACCCCCCTAGGCAAACTCCACTCCTATCCCCTTTTCTAGGATACATTCCCACTTTTAGCCACGAAAAAGCTCGTAAAACAAATTTGATTCGCTTGTATTTTTTTAAAGACATTTCTCCCTGAATACATTTAACAAAATGGGTCGGGTGGTTGCAAAAAAAAAAAGTGAACACTACATTTTATGTAAAATTCTAAATTAGCAGCCCCAACATAATCACCAAACTGATTAAATAATAACATATATTTTATAAAATAAATCTAGAATACGAAAATGTACACAAATACTACAAGAAAATCAATAATATTAATCTGAGTTAATAAAAAAAATAATTTAACAAAATAAAATATAAACATATATATTTGGTGTTATAACTTTTGAAGTATTTAATAAATACATTTTAATTTGGCATTTTAATTATTGTAGAACAACATTTAAGTTTTAGTTAAGAAATTAATTGATTTTTATAACTTTTAAATATTTTAATTTAATAAAAAACATTTATATTTATATTTTAATTTTTTAAATTAAAAAAAAAAACGGAATTTTGTAAAGGTGTAAAGAAATATTTTTTTGTTATTTAAATGTAGTAAATAACTATATTTTGTAGCCATTAATAATTAATTAAACTTTAATTAAACTCCAAATTTATGCTTGTCGCATTTTTATTTGATTAAAATGTAACATGTAATAATAATTGGTGGCTATTTTACTCCATTTACATATTGCTGCCTCTTAATTTTGTATTTTCCCCATCTATTTTCCTTTCCATTTTCCCCACTCGTCTTTACAGCTTCTGTTGTTCGACTGTTAAGTAACAGACATTTGGGAAGAGAGAGAGCAAAAAAAAAACCTTTTGCATTTTAGGTCAGGTCGCAAAATCTATGCAACGACTAGTTTTTTTTTTGTGCTCTGCCTCTTTACTTTGTATCGGCCCCTCTGTTTCCCTATCTTCGCCTACTTCCCCGTCTCTTTGCCTGTGTTTTCTTCTGTCGTCGTAAGCTTGGCGGCGTATAATTTTCATGGCAAGTTCATTGAACTTGCGAATATTTTTTTCCCTATTTTTTCCAGCTACTAGTTTTTGTGTTGTATTTGATTTTTTTTTGTTGTTGCCCAAGAAATAAGTGGTCAACTAAGTTAAAGAAGAAAAGGAAGATAGGTTACAAAGAAATGTTTTGATTTTTTTTAGACGCTTTTCTAATTAGATTTTTATCGTTTGCAATAAGTTAAGTTTATGTTTGTTTAGTTTAGTTTATACTTTTGTTAAAATAAATTAACCCATGTTCAATTTTAAATGTTATAATTTTATTTTTACTATAAATCAGGAATCTGTGATCTCTACTTATGAGACCGGCCACACCTCCTTTTAATCGCATTCCCTAGGTTTTTTTATAACCTCTTAGCCCGGCTCTGGCCTGTTCATAGATTTTCCGGCATTTTTCGCAATTTTCTTGTTTTGGCTAAAAGAGACTAACCTTAAAGCGGCTCATTTTCCGCTGTTTTACCACGGGCATCTCGTTGAATTCTCTCTTTCACTCGTTGTCGCACTCTCCTCTTTCTTTTTCTCTTTCACTGGCTTTGTTTTTCGTTTTCCTTGGTGCTTTTGCTTTTATATTTTTTTGCTTTTTTTGTCTTTTAATATTTTAATTGCTTCATTTTGAATTAATTTTTGTAAAAGCTGATTTGTTTATTTGTTGGTTTAGATTGAAAATTGTAATTTTGGCTAATTTATTATTTATGAAACACATTTTAAACAATGCACTGCAAAAAAAAAGTGCTCACAAAAAACGGAAAGACAAATGCATTTTGCACACATCTGTTTCCTTGGCTTTTTCACTCACTCTCTCTCTCTGTCTCTCTCTCTTCCTATTTTAGTCTTTTTCTCCTTCTCAGTTGCGCCAATGACAACAACAGTGGGAGCAGCGATAACGATAACGATTACAACGACAGCGGCGACAGCGACGCAAACCGCGAATGTGCAACGCCAACGGAAACTGAAACGCCATTGAAGTGTGGAAAAACCTTGGCTGGAAAACCGATTTTCCGGCTCCGCTCTATCTCCACTCTTTCGCCTATATCTCCTCTTCCTTCTCCTCTCTTTCTCTCTCACTCTGTGTGAATTTTTTCTGGATTTCTTATGTATTTCTTTCTATGCTTTCCTTCCACGCTTTCAGCAAGTTCTCTCGCTTGCCCTCTGCTGACGTCGACAGAGCGCTGCTACTGCTGCTGCTGCTTGTGTCGTTATTCTTTTCCTATGCCTCCTTTTCTCCTACTACTCTTTCACCTTATCCTCCTCCTCTACCACCTTATTGTTGTTGATGTTGTTGCGGCGAAATATCGGAGGCAAAAACAAGGACGACAACGAACAACGAAGTCCAACAACGAACCGTTTACAACTGCCGGCGAACGTCGCCAAATGCTGCTACTGCGCGCTGTCTGCGTCGACTGCGGCGGCGGCAACTGCAAAGTCGGCGAAGGCAGCGGCATCCAATGGATGCTGCGGTACGAAGTTGTTATTTTATTTTGCATTTTTTTTTTGTTTCTCGATACCTCTTAAAATTTTATAGAAAAGCTTGCAATATTTTTAAAGCGATAGGGTGTATGTATGCCTTTGCAGCATCAACAGCCGAGAGAGTTTAACTTAAGTCCAACTAATCTAACTTTTAAAAGTAGTTGCAAGAAAGTTCTTGAATTAAAAAAGCTGTTCAATGCAAGACTACAACTATATTTAACCCTCGCCGGCTAATTTTTTTTTTTGGTTAGCTTTTCGCTCCCTGTTTAACCGCTGTTATCCGCTGCCGACGTAAAAGCCGACGTCACTGTTGACAGAAGGCCAATTAAATGTTACGCCACATGCGAGAGATTTGTAATAAGTGCAGAGCGATGTTATGCAGATACATCCCAGCGGAATTGGTTGATTTTATGACTGGACATCTCAAAGAAAAGCTGAGTGTATGTGAACTGTGGGACGTGGGAACTGGGCCTATATTTGGCCAGCAATTCGCATTGCGTGCCAATTGAGTGAAATAATTTTTAAACGCTTGGTTATGAGGCGCCCAGAAATCAAAGTAACATGAAGTTAACAGAGCAATGAAGAGCCCAGAGCCGGCCATGCTAATAACATACAGGCACAGTGGAGTTGTGAACAAAAATATTTCCTAAGAAATATTTCAACATCAAAACTCAGTCTCGGCCCACAAATTGTATTTAATTTAATTTGATGTATTAATATAATATTATAATAATAATACCTTTTTGTTTTGTTAGCCATAATTCTGCTATCTTTGCTAGGTTTACTTTTTTTTTGCTCCACTATCTTTTTGCTATCTGCCTCCCCACCCGAAATTCTTATGTCGCTGACGTCGTTGCTCATCAGCTGTTCTTTTATTTGTACTTTCATTCCATTACACACAGACACACACAGGCGCAGGGAAAGAGGAGGACGTGGCAAATGCAAAGAGAATCGAGCCAGCCACCCACCCGAAAAAAAAACGTTACAGTGAGCACCCGAAATTAGTCAACAGACTTCTTTTTTTTTTTTTTTTTTTTTTAATAAAAAAAAACGCAGAAATATGCTTAAATTATTAGATCTTTCAGTAATGTGTAAATTGCCTTGACTTTACACTAGTTCATTCGGGCGAGGGCCCACTGTGAACGAAAGAAAGCAGGGGAGAGAGTCGAAGCGGCAAAGGGTGGCAGGTGGGCGGTGGGCGGTGCACGGAGGTGGACGAAGAATGGTTGGGAATGTATAGGCATTTCAGGTGGGTGGTGGTGCAAGTGGGCTTGTAGGCGAACTGAATCTTTATGTACTTTTATGTACTACAAGTTCTGTGCATTTATGTATTTACTGTATTGTGTGTGTGTCACGAGATGTTGATGACAAAATCTACGTTAAGAGGAGAGCCATGTGTGCGTTTGTGGTGGTGGTGCAATTAAGCCTTACACAGAAAAAAAAAAGTTTAAAAAATATATTTTGTTTAGATCACTTTATTACATAGTTTGTCCATATTTTGGATTTATTTATTTATGGTTTTAATAAAATTTTAGCTAGTATGGAACGCATAAATGTAATTGTATTTCAATTTAAAAATTTTGTAAAAATAAAGATCAAAATTTTCATTTTGGAAAAATAATGTTTAAATAATCCTGATCCCTATCCCTCAAGAAATATGAATTCTTTACAATCTACAGTACAAGAAAAATGTATATATTTAAAGAAATATAGATAATTTTAGAGGGAAATGCACTTACCCTTACTCCAATAAAACGAGCCTCCAGAAGCTCCTGTTTTCGTGGATTAAGCGACGTTTGAAATTGATCCATTGCGATGCACTTTTGTCCGATTTTTTTTTTATTAATTGAGAATTCTGTTTGTTATTTTGTTTTTTCCTTGTTCTTTGTATAAGTGTTTTTTTTTTAGGTTTTTGTTTTATTTTTAAAAATTTATATTATTATTTTGAGATTGAAAGCACTTGTCGGCAACAAGGACGACAAGATTTGTCAGGGCCATGGCAATAAATTGGGAAATTCATCTGAAAAAAAAAATAAATTTTCGAATGTCATTTCTTTTATATGTACACACTGTACTGCTTATAAAACTGTTATCAAAAGGCATATTCTTATCAACAAAATTTTGGTTTCTTTTTATAGCACAAACAAAAAATTACCAAAAATAAAGCCACACAACTATTATCAAATCGTGCCTGCAATTAAGAATTGCCATAAAAAAAACACAATGGCTTTTAAAATTAAACTTTTCAGATTTTTGCTATTTTTTTGTTAGAACTACCAACATATTACGTTAATAAGTTAATGACAATTCTTTGAAATTAAAGTGCTATAAAATCAACAATTGAAATTAAATTCCAAATTGCCAAATTAAATTAACAAGAATTTAATTTAAATTGAATTCCATTATTTTTAAAATATATACAAATACTTTTAAACATTTTTACCCTACATTATGAACAAATGTTAATTAAAATACAATTTGTAGGTCTAGAATATTGATTTTTACATTCAATTAAATTTTGATATTATTTTGAAGATTTAATAAAATTTATTAAAATGAAAAATCCAAATAAATATTTATAAATTTCACAATTAAAAAACGATCGAGTGAGACCGCATAAGGGTTAATCTTGGAAAAAAAAAACAATCACAATTCAAGCAATACACATACACATACACAAATGCACAAATATTACATTATTTTCGAATAATAAATACATACATTGACACAAAGTCTGGAATTAAATTTA
Source organism: Drosophila mayri (assembly GCA_008042485.1). NCBI lineage: Eukaryota > Metazoa > Arthropoda > Insecta > Diptera > Drosophilidae > Drosophila > Drosophila mayri. The sequence continues at coordinate 81,468 of VNJN01003515.1, read as the reverse complement.
CTTCAAATTAAAAAAAACATTCCCGCCTTGAATTCCCCTTCAAGTTTGAATTCCCAATAAGTATTTTTCCCCCTGAACCTTATTTATCGCTTCCATCTTTCTTTTTTGCTGTTTTTGCTGCTGCGCTTTGAGATCTTCATCTTTGAATTCAATTGGAGTGCGATTTTTTTTTTTGCTCGTTTGCAAGAAGAAAATGCCAATCGAAGAGGGACTTGATAAAAATGAAGAAGAAACCACAGAGTTCGAAGTACTAACTTGAAGTACATACATATGTATATGTATATGTATATGTGCTTGTGATATATATATATGTATGCAATAAATAAATTTATAACGCCACGCCTCTAAGCGCCCCTCACACACACACACGCAGTATATACGCACACAGACAAGATCGTCCGTACAATTTGCAGCGTTTTTTATTGTCTTTGCACCGGTATTTATTAGCTTTTAACTTGGCTTTGTTTTTACCTTTGCTTTTTTGTCTTTGCCTTGCATTTATTTCTTTTTCGTATTGCTTGTGTGTGCGAGTGAGAGCGGCAATCGCCGGTTGGGAAAAAAAAAAGTTGTTTCAAGACAAGCGATTACTACAACAATATTAACAATACAATAAAAGCACCCACACACACACGTGAACACACTCACAGAGACTTTTCACTCGAGTACCGCTGTCTCGCTCACACTCGCCGACTTCGCTTTTTCTTTTTTGCAAAAACGCTGCGAGGTTAAGTTTTTTTTTGATTTGCAATTTTACGAGTTTGAGGACGTTTCCCGGTGTTTTCCAACCGTAGCGGGCACTCAAAGGCTAGGGGCCTATTCCCGTAATCCGTAGTTATATTTTTTAATGCCGTATTTCCGCATATTTCTTGTATTTTGTCACAGTAAAAAAATTCACTTTTAGCCAGAGCGAAGCAAACACACACACACCCGCTCGCAACACGCGCGTACATATGCAGAAATGTGCTAAAAAATGCGCTCAGCTGGTGTTCGCCAAAATTAATGTGGCGCCATCTTACCGGTGCTGCCGGTACCAAAAATGCGCATAACATGCACATTTATGGCTGTAAATGAGCGCGAATGAATTTTTCTGTTAGGTTTTTAAACTTTGTTTCCATATTAAATGAATATGGTTTATATTATATAAGATAAAAAACAATAGATATTTTATTTTATTAAAACCGCTATAGTGCAATAATAACTATTAATCGCTTTAGGTAGTGCCGGACAGACAGAGCAGGACTTTACTGTTAGTGTTGGGTTGCAAACATAAGCTTAACATTGGGAAAATATTTAAATTCACATGCAAATGGGTGAAGTCTTGGCTACATTCCCATTCTCGTTTTCGCTTTTTATTAAATCAATTGTTTGAGGTTCAGGATTTCTATTACATGTTGCTATCCATGTTCAATTGAAAATTCTCTTTAAATTGCAATATTACCATTTTTATATTTATCCAGTCAACAAAAAGTAACCTTAAATAAAATGTAAGTTAACATTAAAACGTTAATGACATTACGTTTCTTTACGTTGTTTGATAACGTTTTCCCTTCATATTCGATATTTTGCATACAGAAGTATAACATGTCGATACAAAAATATCTAGTACATCTTCCAAAGAAATAATACAAAAGTATCAGCTGGAATCTGTATTTAAGCCATTTATATAGAGATTCTTTGATATATTCTGGAAATGTATCTCGCCCACAAAATGTATGTTTTGGATGGTAATATCGATAACAGTGTACATGTTTTTACGATAGTAACACTCGGTCTCACTGGTACAAACGGTCACACTGTTTTAGACTTTCATCTCGCGTTCGTGCATTTTCCTCGTCGTTTTTTCGTTGCGGCGTGCGGCGAAAAATCGAGAAAACTAGCAGAATCAAAAAGTTTTGCCCCCAAACATTTCTTACTGTCGTCTAGCTCGGCGTGTGTCTTTTTTGTTAAGTGCATACAGTGCAACACTTGACCAGCCAGAGAAAACAAAACACGGAATAAAACGGAAGCAACAAGCCAAAGCGGACACGCAAAAAACCGAAGTACGCCAGGAAAGAGAAGAAGCATTTACAACAACAAAAAGTGATTACGCATATTCTTAATTTTTTTTGCAGTGCAAATACATACATACAGATATCACAAATAATTGATGGGAATATGGGGGTTTTCATGGATTTTCCTATGAGGATTTTCTGTTTTCTTCGTTTTGTTTAATAAACAAAAACTGTAAAAGCCGCCAAAAGGCGCCTCTGCCGGCGTCGCAGTCGCTGTCAAAGAAAGTGCGCCAGCCTTTGTATGTGTAGTTCATATGGATATGTGCATGTGTGTGTGTGTGTGTGAAGCAAAAGGCGAAAAAAAACCAAGCCCAAAATGTATAACGGAATGTGTATGGCAAAAGTGAAATTTCTCTCTTTATGAGTTTTGTTTGATCTTTTTAGTATTTAAATCAAAACTGAATAAAAAAAAAAGAGCAGGCTAATTGTTCATTCAGCAAAATAAAGTAAATTAGGAGCCAGACACAAAAGGAGAGGGAAAAAAGAAAGGAAGAGAAAGAGAGACGGAGAGGGAGAGAAATAAGGCGTTGTGAGCCGTTTATCAACGGCTATCAGCGGAAATATATGTTTTTCGCCGCACCCCGCTTGACCTTATTCTCTCCACCTCCCTCTCTCGTTCTTTACATCCCTCCCTCTTTAGCTTTATCACTCTCTTTGTGTGGGCTGTGCAAGGTGCAGTCGACGTAGACGTCGCTGCCCGCATTTTGCTAGTTGACTCATACGCACGCACACACACACCCACTCCCCTCCCCCCCCATTGCCCTTTTTTACTCCCAACTCCTTGGCCAAGAATTCCTTTCTGAGTGTTATTTGAAGTATTTTGTGGTATTTTTTTCTATGCAAAATTTGTTTGGTAAAATAAATAATGAAAAATATTGATATATTGCTATTATAACGGTATTTCAAACTAGAACGAACGTGAAAAAATAATTTGGTATTTAAGGTTTTAACTTTAAACTTTCTTATTTTAATTGTTAAATTTTTTGAGTTTTGGTTTTTTATGGCATTAGGTGAGCTTTTTTTCTTATTTCTGTTTTAATCTCTTGGTGACCCGTTTTTCTTCCTCTCTCTCTCTAGTTGAGCTGATCTTCTCAGTCTTATGAACGTGCCAATTTTTAGATTCTGTTGCTAATCGCCAACCGACTTTGACATAAGCGTTAGACCATCATCATGATCATGAAGATCGTGATGATGATTCCCCCGGCAACTTTATCCGTAACTGGATGAGCGGGTTCATCGTTGCAAATTGAAAGAAACAAGAATAAGGAAATGTGAACAAAAAGTCAGAACGTGACACAGAAAAAGCTGGGAGATAAAACAATTTTTACAGTTTTTAATTATGTTTTGTACATTCCATACATACATATATAAGGCCTCAAGTTCAAGTTCAATTTGTATCTTAATTTAATAATATTTCTGAGTCAACTCCCTGAACAATTAGTATGCGTCATACACCATATTTTTTTTTTTGCCTTTTTTTTCCCCGACATTTGATAATTATTATTTGTTTGTTTGGTAACTAAGGAGGGGCGTCAAAGCTTTCCGCAATAAACAGAAATACGAGAATATTGCTAAATCGAACGGCTGACGGTTAATTGATAACGAAAATACAAAAATAAAACAATACATATTTACACAATCAATTTGTTGGTTTATAAAACACGATCTATCGCTATAAACCTTTGTAAAGAAATTAATATTTATTATATTCAAGCTATGAATAATGCAATTTTATCAAATAAATTGAATTTTTTTTTAAATTGTTTTAAGGATTCCAAAAATATATAAAACCATTGTTGTCTTCAAAAAGAAATACATATTTTCATAATTATAGATTTGTGGGTTTGAAAAATACAATCGATCTTTGGAATCCTTGGTAAAATCTGTATTTTTGTGCAATTTTAAAGTTTTAATAACTAAATGTTATTAAACAAAATCAAAAGCTTAACAAGTTTTAGCCTAAAAATAAATTTTGTTTTGAAATCTAACTTAATCTTCTCTTCTTCTGCTTTTCGCTTTACATTTTTCTAATGCCAATTTCTTTTGTCTACCTCTTAGCCGCTTCTTAAACATTGCCGGCAGGTGGGAACAGATTAAGATAGAAAAAATAAAAATAAAAATAAAAATAAAAAATAACCCAGCGAAATGGAATACTGACTCATGGATCTTGATGGCTCTGCAGTGACATAGTTTTTATAATTCTTTTTCTTTTCGCAACGCGTTTTCCCATCTTTTGTTCATTCGCTAACTTGGCCCACGGGCAGAAGATAGCGCAACTTGGCAACTTAGCCCAATTTATAGCCATCAAGCTGTGATTTGCTCTAATTTCACCCCTAATGGGAGTTCGCCAAGGAAGACGTATGTACAAAAAAAACAAAAAAAAAACCAAGGGAAATGCGTATTCGTATTTGTTCTTCTCAACTAAACCATAAAAGTTGGCTTTATTCTTGGCCTAATGATAATGGCTTAATGTTGGTTTAATGTCCAATTTATTTACTATTGTTGTTAGGAAGAAACAGGGTCTATATAATGTATTTAACTTTTACGCGAAAACATAAGTTTAATGAGGATTTTATGAGGGCTTTTGAATGTCTTTTGACTTTGTTTAAAGTTTGTTTTGAAATTTTCTTATTTTAATATTATTTCTCAAGTATTATTATTTATTTTCGTTATCTTATTAATTGTGTGTAAAGTAGTTGGGCTTTTATTTATACTTTTTAGCTTTTCCTAGGACCTAAAAAGTTTACAAAGAAATTTAAATTGCAAAGTAAACCCGAGTATTTATATTAGAAATTTGCAAATTCATGTTTTTTTTTTTTAATTTTAAATGCAACTTAAAGAGGGAATTAGCTATATTTTTTAAGTATTCCTGGTACCGAAGATCGTAAAAAGTGCAACAAAATCGAAAAACCAATATATATTTTTATTGATAATTGAAAATTTATATACTTTAAAGCTCAGGCACTAATTATTTAATTTTTAAGAAAAGTTGTAAGCAAGTTTAAAAGGCATTTAACTTTATTTTTAGATATTTCTGATCGTAAAACTTATTTCAAAATATCTAAATTGGAAATAAATATAAAATTTATATAAATATATACACTTTAAGGCTCAGGCTTAACTTATTTTCCTTTTATGGAAAGTTGTAAGCCAGTTTAAAAGGTATTTACCTATATTTTTGGGTATTTCTGATCGTCAAATTGCTTAAAAAATATATATGTATGTATATAGCCATGGAATTTAGACTGATAATTCGCTTTATACAATACTCGAATGAATGAGCTTGGGGACTTGTGTTACATCATCGTGTCAGCATCATCTCCCAAAGTTCTCTGGCATTCCTCAGCCATAATAAATACAGGTTTTTGTTGTTGTTTGTTTTTTTTCACAAGCTTTTCTTCATGGTCTTTGTTGCTGTTTTTTTTTTTTTTTTATCGCATTTGGGGAATCTTTTTTGAGAGTTGACTGTAAGCCTAGGTTTTAATTATGCTCTCTTCGCTTCAGAAAACACTTCCCACGCATTGTACCTTTTTCTTGGGGTGTGAATTAACTTATTTCTCTCGTATCTGCAAAGGCAGATCAAACGTGTTTTTTCCAAATAGGAAAATAGTAAAAAAAAAACATGGTTTTTTTTAGCTTGACAAGTTTAGTAGCCGCCTTTCGCCTTGAACTTGTGCTGCCGCGAAAGAAAGTTGAACAACAAGAAATGTACAAAACAATTGAACAAGTTCCTACACACTCCTTATCATAGTTGCAGAAAAAGAAAAAAGAAATCGAAAACTGCGGAACAAAAATGATGCCAGTTGTGGATTTGCAAATGTGTGAAAAGTTCAAACAATTAAAAAAGTAAAGAAAGCGGGACTTACTTTTCATATTTAAATATTAAGCTTCAATAAGTTTATTCTAATTAAATAAAGAGTTCAAGATAGATTTAATTAAAGAATGTTGGCAGCCAACTTGGTGGCTCTTTAGAAATAATTGTTTAAACTAACAATAATAATAGTAGTAGTAATAATGAGATTTTTGTGTCGCAACTTGACATTGAATGCGTTGCACGCTACTGCGCAGCCTTTGGCCTTAGTGTCGAAATGCAAATTCAAAAAAATGTTTATTTCTGACTCAGCATTAATTAACTGCATAATTGTTTTCGTTGTCAATTGCTGCGAGAATGTTAAATGTATAAATCAATTTTAATAGTTACTTCACTAGCAAAAGATACAAAAAGGTCTTGGCTCTAGATAAACTGTTGTATTTTGATACAAAATAATATCTAATCTTAATGCCATTGAACCGATCTTAAGCTTAGAGATCTCTCTATAAAACTAAGAAAAGTTCACTTGAAAAATATAGTTTACTCAATTATCTCTCGCTTTTGTGTCTTTCAAGTATACAGAGTAGAGTATTTAATAATAAATAAGAACACAGCAATCCGATTAAAATGCAATATATCGAACGATATTATAACCTTGCGATAAATCGATATATCTTTTTGATGGTCTGATAGACCAAGAAAATCGGAAAAATATGAAATCATTATTAAGGTAGTAAATTATTAATGTAGTTCCATATTTAACGTAAGAAAATGAGTGCAATAAATCGCTTAATTTTTTTGTCTACATCAGACCAACAAATTTAGAAATTAGATTAAAAATGTCTATATAACGCTTCAGATATTTTTCGATATTATCGATATATTAAACTAAAAAGACAATAATTTTCAATATATACAATTTCAAAAAATCAAAGTTTACAATATTTTCTATGTAAAATCAGATCTTTCCCAGCATTATAGTTTGTTTATAAATATATATCGAATATTTAGCCAATAGGGCACGATTTTGTTCACTGCATTTCCCATCTTTTTCCCGCTTACATATGGCATGTCAGTTTATTGAACTTAATCTTGTGCGGAAGTTTTACTGAATCACGCCTCTTCACTTTGCAGAATACTGAAGAAAACAACAGAAATCAAATAAAATAAAAATAAAGTTTAAGAGGCAAAAGAGGCGACAAGAAAATCGCATTGCTCTTTTCCCTTTGTATTGCAAATTGTGCAAATGGCGCAGCAAAATGAATGAAAAAGGGAGGAAAAGGAAAGAAGTGCGGCAAAGAAAATTGTACAAGAAAAAAAAACGTAAATAAAAGAAAAACGTAGCAAAGAGAAAACGAGCAGAAAATAAAACACTTTTAAAAGGAGGCGTGGCATTTGAAAGGGATTTTTTCTTTGCATTTCAATTGCTCAATTATGATCGGAATTTGGGTTTATATCTTTTCTGGTTTCAAAGGAATTTTGCGCCACATATAGCCAGATCCAGTAATTGGCCCAAAACTTATTGGTAAACAAATGCCAAATTATGTTTGTATTCATTTATTTATATACACAAAATATATAAATAAATAAAAATATAAGTACATAAAAATATAGGTAAATAAAAATATAAATACATAAAAATATAAATAAATGAATAAAGAAATATAAATAAAATTCTGATTTTATAATGTTCTATATCTTTTTCAAAACATAACATTTTTGTCCAGAATAAGCACATGTTTTTGCAGAAATATTTATGATAAAAAAAACTTTACAAAAAAAAAAATATACATAATCATTTTCTCTTTGTGTGTTAACTGTAATATTGTTAACCACAAAATCGCCTCAAGGTTATAGCCAACAAACCACAACACAACCACACGGGCAGTCAAGCAATAACAATAACAACGCCAACGAGGCCTAAAGTAAACTGAAATAAACTAAAAATAAGTTCATTAATTTAACAGTTAGGCTTGGAATGAAACTAACAAAACAAACTCAACAAAAAAGAGAAGATACAGCAAAGTAAACATGGAACTCTGACACGAATTTTACTATGAATCGCACGCAACACGCATCCGAAAGATGGAAAACTGTCAGCCAACAATGGGTTAATGGCGTTGGGCGGGCGGGGGTGGAATCAATAGGAATATGTACAGATATATATATGTTTTCAGATATATATATATAAACAAATCGATTTGCAGAAGCAGCTTCTTTTGATATCCCCGAAAATTCAATTTGCTGAGATTTAAAATCCCTTTTTGAGTTTATTCAAATCAAGCTTGGGAGTGAAAAATTTTGGTTAAAAAAAAATATATATATAAATAAGGCTTAAAAACATTTTTATTATATTAAAAATTCCCAATTTACATTAATATTTTTTAAAATAAAATGTATTTAGAGACTCCTCCTCCTCCTCCTCCTCTCTCTCTCTCTGTCTGTCTGCCCCTCAAGCGTCATTAGGATAACCTTTCCCCTTAGGGCAAAAAATGCCCTAAAACTAATCTGGAGAAGGCGTAGGAAATTAAGACAAAGGCCAAAAGAAAACACAAAGAAAAGAAAGGAAAATAGAGGAGAAGCGTAGAAAAAAGGGTAAATGAAGGCCTGTGGGAACGGGTAATAGCGGTAAACTTGTAGACTTTCGTGCACTTTGAGCATTAAACCCAAACTCTTGGAGTTGCACATGCCACATATCACGCTTGGATAGCCACCCGCAAAAACGCAAGAAACAGAGAAAACCCGTACTATTACAGGGAGTGCTCGATATAGGGAACTTTTGGGAAATTAAAAGGAAATTTTAAGGATCGTTTCAGAAGGAGTTTAAACGAAGTCATGATTTTTAAATAAATGATATATTTTTATTTTTATTTTAAAATAATTATAGTTTCTATAAAGATAAAACTCTTTTCCCAAAAGAAGTGTCTTTAATAATGAGTGTTTACTGTGAAAACTTAACCATGGCTGAAGATCACGAAAAGGCTCGGGAAATTAAGCCGAAAAAAAAGAAGTTGAAAAACAAAAACAGCCACAAGGTGACGTCAGTGGCAACCACCACCAAAAAATAGAAAAAGAAAACCCGGGGAGGAAAAACAGTAAAGTATAGAATTCTAAAGGTGGGAAAATCTAAATAAAAATGGAAAAATTGAAAGTAGATAAAGTTAAAATCAAATGAAACAAATGGCAAAGGCGAAACCATGAATAAGTAATAAACAAATCGGACGTCCAACGGAGCCCAGTGAAAACCTATATATATACATATATTTTTGTATATATCAGTCGGAGGGAAATTGCTAAAAACTTCATAAATTCTCGATTGCTGATTTTTGGGGTTTTGCCTTTGGGGTCTGTTTAAAATCATTTGGAACCAAATAAATATCGACCAAACTGTTATTTGGCTTGGCTACCGTTTCAATTATTCAAATTAAATTATTAGCCAGCGGGAAAGTTTATAATTTGAAATGCTAGTTTATATATATTTAAGCCAAAGCGGAAACATTATTCTGAAGGAAGGGAAATGGAATGTGCAATAAAAGCACTCTAAATGCATTATCATATTATATCTTTTAATATATCTTTCATAAGTTTTAAACTAAAGAATTGTGATTTTTAAAAGAACTTAATTACGAGCTAAGGAAGGCCTTTTTTTCCTTTAAAAAGTATAAATTTTAATCAGTATTTTCAAAAGAGTTGATCTAGCCATGTCTTACTATATCTTTTTATTGTCTACCAAAAAAAAAATAAGCGAGAAAAAATTAAAAAAAAAACTACCTTAAGAAAATTACATAAAAACTCATTGCTTTGATGTTTTATAAGACAAATGCTTAGTTCTAGCAGCTTCTGGGAATTGAAAAACACAAACAAAGGAATCAGGAAAATGATTAGCAAACGTTTGAAATAATATTTATAAAATGAAAAATGCGCTGACAAAGACAATTAGGCTTAAAAAAAAACAAAAAACGCATAATAATATAAATTTAATTATAAATAAAAAGCATTTTACGGTTTGATTTAATTTTAAAAGATTAATTCTTAAATGTTAAAAGTTTTTATGAACCCATGAAAAATATTCCATTAATTTTAATATTTAATAAATTAAACATTACCTTTTGAACGTTTATAGAGGCATGTTTATGTATATTATATATTTATCAAATAATTAATTATATATAATATATAACACATTGATTATTTAAATATTAGAATTTACAATAATTAACTTTTCAAATAATACTCAAAACAGGCAACACAATATTCCATTTGTATTCTGAAACTCAAGCACAAGAAACTTTGGCTAATTTATCCACAATGGCAGAGGTGATGGTTTTGAGGGGGAGCCACCCCCCCCCCCCTTTTTAGGATAAACAATTAGATAAATGACGTCATTGGGCATCAAAATGTACCTTAGTTGTTTTTAATGGTATGCCTGTGTTTCCGCAAACAAATCGAGTTGGAAATTTGTTGTTTTGGAAAACTCAATTTCGGTCTCTCTTTTAACGATGTCGATTTTTGGCTTGCCATATACATATAGTATTGTCTGGCTGTTATTTGGGTTAATTTTCATTTTCTAGTATTTTCGTTTCTTGTCCTATTTTCCGCCAGCCTTAATTAGAAGGAAATTATTTTTTATGCGGTTCTAAAGCGATAAAAACTAAAAATTCAGTTGTGCTTTGTTTGCCTTATTTTTTATTATAACAATTAAATGAGTTTTTACGATTTTGGCTTTTAAAAAAAAAAATATATATATATTTATATGCATATTTGTATTCATGGAAGAATTTCTGATTTCTGAAAAACCCAAATCGATATATTTATATATATTATATTTATATATATTTTTTAGCATTATTTAGCGGTTCAGGCAATTTCGCGACTTCTCAATTAGTTTAAAACAAAAACCGGTAGCGGCTGGCTATGGGAGCCATATCTCGTTTAACCCGATGGTTAGCTTCAACCCAATTTTTTCGTAATAATAAGAAAAAAACTTTCAAATTGTAACGACAAACATATTTCATTTCAAGGAGATATATAAAGTCTCATAAAAACCAAGTTATATTGCCATATTTCTGGGGTTTATGATCGAAAAATTGTGACCCGGTTTTCAATTGATCATGAAAATAGTTTATATGAATTGAAGTATTATTTTTTGATTATTATGCATTGACATAAAATTATAAAAATAAATATTAAAATATATTTTTATTAATTCAAACAAAATTTCTACAACATAATAGTATGAAAACTTACCAGGTTTTTCTCAAGCTCGCACAACGTTGCGTATGAGTAATGTGCAAGTGAACAAGTTATATGCCGTTATTTCCAGGCGTTGTTGTCATTGTATTGTTGTTGTTGTTGTTGTTGTTGTTGTTGTTGTTGTTGTTGTTGTTGTTGTTGTTGTAAGCGTTATTTGTGTTAACGCTTGACAATTCAATTGACTCAAAACTGGGTGTGGGAAGTGTTTTTTTTTTTTTTTTAGCCCGCTCTTATTTTTTCCTTGGCACTTTCCTGAGTTTGAGTTTGCAACATAACATTGATTACTCATACGCCGTGTGGCCAAGCCAGCTGCTGACTGACTTGTTGCCTGTCCGATTTCATTAAATGTTCTCCAGAAAGCGTTAAATTTCCAAAAAAAGGCTAAATAAATAGAGAAAATAAATATACAAAAAATTACAAAAATAAAAATTTAAAACTGTAACAATATATATTAAAATGCTATAATTTAAAACTACTACTACTATATAATTTTGTCCACAAAAAATTGGGAAATCAACTGTAGAATGCTTTTTTTTAAAAGAGTATAAAATATTAATTAGCTTTCTTACTTGTATATAGCAATAACTATTGAAATCTATTTAGCAAAGTTCCTAATGCTGATTTGGTGGTTAATGTGGTTTGTCATACATATTATTTTACAGAGGCTTTTGTTATATATATATATATTCAATATATATATATTCAATATATATATTCAATCTTGAGTAATTTAAATACTCGTGTAGCCTTGCCTCAGAATATGGCTTAAGAAATGGCGTTTAGGCAATGCATCTGCTGAAGTTGGCCCCCAGCCAGATGGCCACGTGTCCCTCTTTCCAGGTAGCCCGCACTTACATATATATATATATATGTATATATATATATATATATATATACATATATTATACATATGTTAAATGCGTTGTTTTCAATGCCTCCAATTTATGGCAATCGATGGTGACGATGCATGATGGGGGACACGAGGAGAGGGAATATGGTCACAAAAAGCTAATTGCAAACAGCAAACAACAACAAAGGAAGGGAAACGGGACCTCAATAGTCATTTTGGCCCGACGGCCTGCATTATGCTGCTATATATCGTTGTTGTTGCTGCTGCTGCTGCCCCCTTTGGCATGTGTAAATAGTTCATTGAACTTTTCATTTTATGCTTCATTTGCGACACGAACAAAGAAAAAAAATAAAATACAATAAAAGAAAACCAAGCCAGAAAGGAAAAGGTAAGGAATGGAAGTCGATAATGGGAATACTCTAGGATTGATAAAATAAAATAAAATAAAATAAAATAAAATAAAATAAAATAAAATAAAATAAAATAAAATAAATGTAACCATCAAGAATGGTTTTATAATGAATGCTTAGGGCTTAAAAATATAGCAAAAAAATTCGGATATGTTATAATGTTGTATTATTTAAAATAAGATAGAGTGTAGAGAGTCGTAGTCTGTTGTAAAGGGTAAAAAAAATTCTCAATAGGAAGATACAACAACAATGATGGCAACTTTTCTGCAGACATAATCGACAAACCCGTGAGCTGACTTCCAAGTTGACAGCTGCCATTAGCTTCTTTTTTTTTTTGGATATATTATTATCCCTCGGATCCGACCGATCATGGCTTTGGCCACGGCAGCCCTTATGCGTAAATGGCTGTGCATAAATATAAATATATAAATATACAAATACACACAACAAACAGGAAGCGCTGGAATTTACCTATTTATTTGTTTAAATTTTTCTCTACATTCTGTTGTTTTACAGTTCGATTGAGCGAGCAGAGCGCAGATCCCGCCATCAACATGAGCAAGAAGCCGACAGCCGGACCGGCGCTCCACAAGGTCATCATGGTGGGCAGCGGCGGTGTGGGAAAGTCCGCCCTCACACTGCAGTTCATGTACGACGAGTTCGTCGAGGACTATGAGCCCACCAAGGCCGATAGCTATAGGAAAAAGGTGCGTAATACTGATGGAAAAAATCGTGAATCATTTGCATGTATCGAAATGAATACCATGAAAATGCCAAGTCTATATTTCAATGTTGTGATAAATAATCATTTAATTAAATATATCGGAAAATAAATTAAATTTTTCGATAGTTCTCATATAAAATCTACCATAAAATGCAATATAAATTAAAAGGTTCGATAATATTGATATTTGATGGTTGTAATAAGTCGATATTCTGTTTGATATATCGGCACAACATATGCGATAAAAGAATAATTTGATTTAACACCAATGTTTGATCATTTTGATATTTTAAAGTTAATTGCATTATTAATTTATATCTGAAAGCGTAATAATACTATATTTTCGATATGATTTTGACCGCTTTAAGGTTTTGAACATATTATATCAGGGTTTTCCTTTCGAAATATATTCCTACTTTGAATTATTTTATAAATTATTATTAAATTTGAATATTTAATGTATTTAATTTCTTAAATAGGCCTCTAATTTTTTATCGTTATATATAAAAAAAGAAAGATATTTAATAAATTAATTCATTTTGCAGGTTGTGCTAGATGGCGAGGAAGTACAAATAGACATATTGGATACGGCCGGTCAGGAGGATTATGCCGCCATCAGAGATAATTATTTTCGCAGCGGTGAGGGATTCCTCTGCGTCTTCTCCATCACAGACGATGAAAGCTTCCAGGCTACCCAGGAATTCAGGTGAGTGTGTCAAGCGACGTCGCACTTCCCTCTAGCCCTCTCCCCTCTACCCTCTGTGTCACCCCGAGGTTTTCTTGATGGCCTTTCAAGAGTTCTCTCGTGTCGCCGGTTTGTTTGTTTGTTTCCAAAGCTGACAAGTGTCGCTGGTTTCTTTCTCACCCACAAGCTTAATGTTTTCCCCCTCCCTCATGCTTTTAGTATTTTTTTTTTAAATTATTTCACGCTGCTAATTAGTCTACACAATTCTTAAGGTTGCTTCAGTGGCAGCATAAGTATGTGTAATAAATGTTTATTCACATTTATTTAAATTGTTAACTGTGATAGTTAATGCCTTGAAGGAAGTTTTTCTCCTACTTTGAGGTACTTTTTTTTTTAGAGTCAAGAGCAGTACCATTTTTTACCTATTTCTTCTACTAATAAATGTCCTTTTCAACAATCAAACCTAACAAAGTTAATGGAAATTGAAAAACTGCTTGCGAGTTGAACATTTCCAGGGGCTAAAAAAAGCAAATATTGATGTTTATTCTATTGTCTGTCTTCTGTGTGACATTCTATCTGCTTATTGACTTTCGCCAAAGTGAAGTGACACAAGCACTGAGTCACCTTGTTGATAAGCTCATATCTATAAGCCATTTTCCGGCGTTTGTCTTTATATTGTTAAAGCTATCTGCAGTTGCCAATTAGCGATTATTTTCAAGTCAAGCAAGCCAGCTGGCCATGTAAGATAACTAATGAACCATCCAAAATTTAAGAGATAATAATTAATCTATTCATTCATAATTAAAGAAGATAGGAAACAAACTTTTTCCGATTATGTATGACTATTTTGTTTATTGTATTCTTTTCTCTCTTGAATATATGTATATATATTAATTAAATATTCTTGTTATTTAACAGAGAACAAATATTGCGGGTGAAGAATGACGAAAGCATACCGTTCCTGCTGGTGGGCAACAAATGCGATCTGAATGACAAGCGCAAGGTGCCGCTGAGCGAATGCCAATCGAGGGCACAGCAGTGGATGGTGCCCTATGTGGAGACCTCGGCAAAAACGCGCGAAAATGTCGACAAGGTTAGTTCCCTGCTCCTTGCATATCCCCAAATATGCATCTCAACAGGATTCACATTCTATTTGCCGGAAGAAAAAGTAAAATTCTTCGACAAAATAGAGCAAAAAAAAAAAAAAAAAAACGTTTCAATTCTACACTAGAACTGAAAAATAATTCATGTTAATCGATTGTATAATGATTGCATTCTTGGTATCGATGTTAATAGATTTTTCTATAAAAAAAAAATATTGAAAACAATTATAAAACACAGCTTTTTCTAAACAAAAACATCGAAATTCCAATTGATTTTTCTATAAAAATGCGATACCATCAACTTTTCTATACAAAAATTCCTTTAATTTCGATTTTTCTATACAAAAATCTCGATGGCATGGATTCTTTTTCAAGTCCGCAATTCACACAACAAATTTTTGTAATTGGCAAGCTACTTCTAGTCTTAAAAGAGAACAACAATTGCACATTACCGTTTTTTGAAGTGTCAAAAGTACTTGATTTATGCAATTGTTTATTATTTAATTTGCAGTGGTAACATTACCAAATATTTGGTTCTTTTTGTTGTTTTTCCCCCTGCAGGCTACACATGTATCTTAATTTTAGATCCTAAAAAATGTTTGAAAAAAGTTAGAAAATGAAAGAAAATAAGGGAAAACAAAAAAATTTAACAGTTTTAATATATTCACAAAAATATATAGGAAATTATTAATCGTTAGCTTTTTTTCAGTGAGACAAAAGTCTAAATATTTAAATTTGGAATAAATCTTTGTATCTCTTTGAGTTCTTTCAAATCTCGAAACACTTCATGATCAATACACTCTATTTAAAGACAATATTTCAAGCTTTTCACAAATAATACTAAAGATAGTTAGATAGTGAATATCTATCAGTATTTGTTTAACAAAAGTATTTGTAACTGGGATTTACATAAGTGTATTGTAAAGGTAAATAAAACTGGTTAGTTTACGATACAAATATTTATTAAGAAACTAAAAAATTAAGAAGGTTCAGTAAATCAAAATCTCATTACTGTTTGGTTTTTTTTTTTCAAGATTAGAAATAGAAAATGATGCAATAGAATAATTTCTCTTTAATTCACAGTTTAAAGAATTTGTTTATGGTTTTAAAATATCTTCAAACATAATAAATCTTTTAAATCTTAAAAATAAAAATACAATTACCAAGGCAAGTCTTTAAAGGATTTAAAAAAAAAAAGAAGTGTCCCCTCAAGAACCTAGAACCCAACCCAAAAACACACACAGATACACATAATCCTACACATGGCTACAAAATAAAAGCACTGCCAAAAAAAAAAAAACAAAGCCCAGCCTAATTTACAATGCTTTTAATGTTGTTGCCTTTTAATAGATACTTTGATTTTTGTTTTTTATTTATTATTATATATATTTTTTTTAATTATTCTGTGCTATTGACAATATTAAAACCGCCTAAGAAGCATTTTTCTCTCTGTCTTTATAAAGCGCACACATGCCATAGTTGTTGTATGCGTTTTCTGATTGATCTTTTT
Organism: Drosophila mayri; assembly: GCA_008042485.1. Lineage (NCBI taxonomy): Eukaryota > Metazoa > Arthropoda > Insecta > Diptera > Drosophilidae > Drosophila > Drosophila mayri. Next base: position 65,071 of record VNJN01003515.1, on the reverse strand, counting down.
TTTTCATTATTTGTAATTGATTTATTAACAATAAGTGATTATGATTATGACTAAGACTCTGATGCTGTTGCTGACTCTCTGTATATTCTGACTTAATTCCCAATCCACAATTTTGCAGGTATTTTTTGATTTGATGCGCGAAATAAGGTCACGAAAAACTGAAGATTCGAAAGCCACGAGCGGGCGTGCTAAAGATAGATGCAAGAAGCGGAGACTTAAGTGTACCCTACTTTAGGCATTAGGTGCATACAACAACTTCCACAATATATCCAAAAAAACGATCTGCAATAATTATAAAACCCGTATGAACACACACACATAACCCGTAGACACTCGAAAACCTAACTCCCTTTGCTTTTATCCTAATCCCTGGCTTGAACTGAAGCTTTTGATTGCTTTTGGCACTACTATTTCTCACTCTCTATATATATTTATTTATTTATATATATATCTCTTTTTCCTACTAACTCTGATTTTCGCTTGGTTTTTATATATTTACTTTTGTAATTATTTACTTAATAATGTTTGAGTTTGCTGTTCATTTTTAACACAGTATTTTGGTAGTACGATTTTTGTAGATTATTATTTTTACCAATAACACTGAATTCTAGGGTTGTGAGTCGTCAGCTTAATTAAAAAAAGAAATAATAAGAAAGAAAGAAAGAAAAATCGAAAAAGAAGAATTTTCAAAACAAATATTTCACAAAAATCGAATAATAATAAAAATAATAAATAAAAAATATATATTTGAGTTAAAACATAGTAAGAAATGCAAATTTCTAAGTTTAATAATTTCTCTTCAAAGAACAAATTTTGAAAAAATGAAAAAATGCTTAAAGCTTAAGACAGCAGTAAACTTTAAAGATAGCTAATCAAAAAAGTGAAATATATAACAATAAAAAATATGAAAAATTAAAAAACAATCACAAGAAAATAGTGTAGCGAAGTCTTTGTTTAAACAACTTTTTGTGAAGCTAAAACTAATACCACACACACACAGACACTCACACACTGTACAGGCACTACGATAAAAATGAAAACAAGATTCACATAAAGTGGGAGTTCATTTAAATTGATTTATTTAATTATTTGTTTTCGTAAAGGCCAGAATAGTTACCAAAAATATTGTTTAAAATACTAAATTATTTTCTTTGGTTGTTATTTCTAGACAAATAGTATTTTCTTTAAGTGTATATAAATATAGAAATACAACAAATATATAAAGAAAACAGTGGGTTTCATAACTATTGTTAAATTAAAAATAGTAATTTTATCAAAACACTAATAATAAACAGTAAATTAAATAATAATTGATGCCATATGTAAATTATTTTAAGTTAATAATAATAATATGAAACGCACTGTTTTTTCCCTTCTTTTCTATATGCTTTTGGTCACTTTTTCTCCTTTGGTTTAGTGAATTATTTGCAAAACTTTATACTTTTTAAAAATAAACTAATTTAACCACAACCACCCAAAAAAATATTAACAAATGGAAATGCTTATTAAAAATGCTTTACATCGACACTAATAGTTCCCTTTTATTTATTTAGGTATTTTATGATCTAATCAGGGATATTTCATCGCGTAAAAAACAACGTCAGACGGACGTGAAACAGCCGCCGAAGCCCAATTCTCATTGCTGCCAACTGCTGTAGGATGGAAACAACAGCAACAAGGACACTTGCAGGATAACAACAACAGCCACACGATGAAAGTTAAGGAAATAATAAATGCAACCAACTGCAGCAGCAAACATCTAGCGACAACAACGGCCACACGGATAACAACAAACAGATGATTATAAAATAAAAAAATAAAATAAAAATAAAAAAAGAAATAAGCAAGAAGCAAGAGTACGAAATGTTAATAATAAATAATTAACTTATAGTGCGCCAGATCACATACACAAGCAGAGAGAATATCAAAATTATATATTTGCCACCCAAAAAGAAAAGAAACTCTAAACTTACACACTTAATCCAAGAAGTAAAAATTGCATTGTAATATAAATAAATATATATATTATTTAGGCAACAAATTTACAAAAAAAAAAAAAAGAAAACATAAACTCTGTCACCTTTTTTGGTTTTTTGTGTTTCCTCTATAAAAACGAAAGCTTAAAATTAATAAATATGGAATTCACTCATTCTCATTCTTAAAAGCCTAAAAAACACACACACACACACAAATTTTTATGCAACTTAATATTAAATGCAACAAATTATAAATATGAATACGTTTTTTTTTTTGTGTTTTTGTAATAACTTAAAATTAAATAGAAAAATGCAAGATAAACAAAACAAACAAACCACACAGAAAAGCTTTTTATGAATACATCTAAATATATGTATGTATATTTAAATATATACGAAATAGTTTAAAGTATATAAACATAAAATGGAACACTTAAAATGCTAGAAAATATAAAACAAGAAACGCGATAACGATAAACAAAAAATATCTCCATTTATTAATTAAAACAAAAAACAAAAACAAAAACGAGAAGTGAATCGAAACAAATTTTTAATGCAATTTTTGTAATTTTCTAAACTGAAAGCAAAATAATGAGTAGAGATAGAAAAACATTAATAAAAAAAAAATGGGGAAAAAACGAGCAAAAATTAGAGGTTTCCCCTTACCCCTTACCAATGGTTATTTTTTCATGCTGAAACACACATCCATTATATATATATATATATTTAGGACCGATTATTTCTGATTTTGATTTGCTTCTGTCTAATGTTTACTTTTGTAAAACTGCATTCTGTATTGTACTGTTTAAGCTATTATTATTATGATAATTATTATTATTATTATTAAATATATAAGTTATGTACGCAATCAATTGATGGACGGTTCAGCTTTTGTATCAAGCATTTTCCTTTCCTCCCTCTATTTTTCTTTATGCCCCCATCCTACACGTGTGTGAAAATTGTTGCTAAAAAAAAAAAAAAAAGCAGAGAGATACCAAGAACCGCCCTCGTCACAGATCGAACACTTGAATATTTTCCTCCCTCTCTCACACACACACACACACATGTATCTAAAATAAAATTGTGCAACAACCCGCATTTTTTATATAAATATATACAATATATAAATATAAATTATTATTATGAGAGTTAAATAATGGCGATTGAGCGATTGAGTGTACGTTTAGCTTGACTCAGAAACAAACCGAAAAATATGAGAAATAAAAAACAAACAAAACCAGAAATTTGTGACGTTCTTATTAATTAATTGTTTATGACAAACCGTGGTAAGGATTACGCTTTTAATTAATGGTTATCATGGTAAAAAATTTTAAAGGATATACAAATTAGAAGTGCAGCAATTCAATAAATTAAACATAATAATAGGTTTTGGATTTTTCCCTATTTTTTAGATTTTATTTAAATGTACAAAACCGAAATCAGCACACTTTCTTGGTTTGGAAAATTCTTAAAAACATTTGTTCTTCTAATTTGTTTACTCCAACACCCAAAAGACGATTCTCTCTTTTATGTTTTTTTTTTTTTAAACCGTTTCGAACGCCAATTTTTTATATCTACGAATTTTGAATACTTTTAGGGCTTTTTACAGAGCATAAACATTACCCTGCTTTGTTTTTTTCCCCAAATTATAGCAAAAATTATATAAAATAGCACTTACTTGTTTTATATTTTTAAAACTTGATTTTGCAACAGCCTTAGAAATTTAAAATAGCATTTTTTATGGCAACGCATTTTTGTATAAATTATTTCTTATCGCTTTTGGTTAGTAATTGAATCTGTTGCGCATCATAGGAGTTTTCAGTATCAATGGCTGTAAGAAGGAAATTTTTAAAATATTTTTTAGTAAAACCAACATTTTTCAAAGTTCTTTAATATATAAATAATTATACATGAAATCCGAATTAAATTATGAGAAAAATTAATAAGACCCAGAACCCAACGCAAATTACTAATTCATTCTCTAATTAGCTTCAAAAAAAAACCTAAATTAAAGCAAAAGAAAATTTTGAAAAAATAAAGACAAATGTTGGCATTTGGTTGGAAAGGAAAATGTTGCTCAACATCGAAATAAAGACAAATGTTGATAGCCACATGTGCGGAGCAACATGTGTTTTTATTTCCTATAAAATATAGTAACTAGACAGAAGATGTTTCAACCTTCTGGAATAATATTACCTTTAAATATATTTTGAGAAATAAAAAAATCGCAATAGAATATTTTCTTTGAAATCTTTTTTTATTATTTTGTTTGTTTTTTTTTTTTGTTTGAATTTTCTGTTTTCTTTACACATTTACATTTATATAATATATATATATATATACGTATATATATATATATATCATTCCTCATATATAATTTGTATTATTTCTTGCCATACTTTTTAAATTTTGTTGTTTATTTTTTTGTTTTTTTTTGTATGCCTTTTATTTAAAATTAATTTTACATGTTACATTTACAGCTAAAAAGGTTTTCTCTCGTTTTTTTTTTTTTTGTTTTCGTGTTTGAAATTGTTTATTGTTTTTTCTTATAATCTTTTCTTGTTGTGTTTGTTGTCTGCTTCTCCTATAAATATAATTTTTTTGTTGAGTTTTCGCCTTTGTTTTGTTTACTTGATATATATATATATATATTTAATAATAATTATAATTTGCAATACTCCCGATTTGTTTTCAACTTAAAGAAACAAGTTAATTAAAAACTAATAATTAGTTAAGTTAAGCTTACAAATAATGAAATGAAACGTTTTCTTGTTTCTACTTTGCTGGCTTTTAGTACAAATTACACAGAAAAAAGTATTATGTTCAATTCTTTATTACTTGCCTACTTACAAAAGTAATTAAAAAAAAAAACGCGCAAGGAAACACATTTTTCCAGTGTTACGAATTTAATTTATAAAAAAAAAAAAACATAAATTATGGAACATAAAACTAATTAAGAGTTCATTTCAATTCTTCAAACGTGTGCTGCTGCTTTCGTTTCTCTGTTATTATTTTTTTTACATTTGCTTTTATGGGTTAGTAGCAGAAATCAAGGTTGAAGGACAGGTAAATATTTTAAATATATATTATATCAAAGTTCAATCTTCTCTTTCGGCTTATGTGACTAAAGCATCTTAACATTCAAACACATTTACACGCACAATCCACACACAAATATTTACTATATTCTCTAGGGTTTTCATTAGATTTTGGACTTTTAAATGATTACATGTTTTGCATTGCATATATTGGTTGTTGTTGTTGTTGTTAATTTTCTTTGCAAACTTTTTTTTTGTGAAAATAACTTTTGATTTGACGTTCGTTAAAAAAAAAAAACAAATTTCTTGCAGCAAAAAACTAAAAACAAAACCTCTGTTTTAAATATTTACAAAATATATGAAACATTTTACACTTTCTCTATCTCTATCTCTCTCTATTTCTTTCTGTCTCGTTCTTTTTTTAGTTGGTGTATACAAGTATATAATATATATATAGATAGATGATATATAGTTTTATATTCATTGCCTCCCGCCGACAGTAAAAAACTTGCAAATTTTAAGGGGAGTTGTAGAATAAAGAAGAGTCACATCTTTTATATCGCCTTCTCTTTCATTTTCTGATTTGCCGTCTCTGTCACTGTCTCTGTTCTTCTTTATTGTTCAAGAGATATCGTTTTTCCTAATACTTTTATCAATTCTCATCCTCCTTTGTTTCTAGATATATATATATATATGTATATATCTATGCTAACACATAAATATTGAAAAAAATGCTCCAAAATATAACATTTAGTTTTGTTTTTACTGCTTTTGTTGTTTGTTTTTCTTGTTTCTCTAAATTTTCTTCGCTCTTAAATCGACAATTGTTGTTGTTGTTGTTTTTTTTTCATTTTCTGTAATGCTAAATCTGTTTTTTATTTTTTTTAATATTGTTTCTAGTGTATAAATATTTTGTTGTTTGTTTTTATAATAAGCTGTTTTAAACACGGTTCGTTATCGTTAATGTGTGTGATTTTCTGATTTTTACTACCGTAAAATGATTCTATTTTCGACTTTGATTCCATCGTACAGTATACAGTACGTTCAATGGCGTTAAGGCAAGAAATAGTTTTACCCACACTCACATTTATCTTTATGAAACGCACTACTACATATTATTTAAGTGTATGTTTATATGTCTTATACGCATATATGCATGTCTTTCCCACGGAAATATGGAAACGAAATAAAAACCTAACTTGAAGAGATCTAATTTTAAACAAACGAAATTCTGCAACAGATTGGGGGTTAATAATAATTGGCCTGGGAGGGGGGGAGGGTATAAGTATTGTTTAGCTTATTGCACTATTACACACACATTGTTTTCTACACAACGTCTACGACGATGTTTGGTTTATATCATTTTATATATGTTTATCGCTAATTCAAATGGATATTTTTAGACCAATTCCTTGGGGTACACCAATCATTCACATTTTCAATTAAAATTACTGAATAGGCCCAAGCAGAGAGTCGGTAAATAAGAAATTAAACAAGAAAGCGACCTAGGTATCTTTCTCAAGAGGAAAAGCCTGATATTATATATATCGAGATTTTCTATAGATATCAGGCAAAAATAAAATAAACTACAAAATGAGTGAAACAAGAAAGAAAGCTAAGCTTTGGTGATCGACAGCCCAATATCGATATCTAAAGATTATTTAAAATAGTCATAATCAGAAATAAAATAAACTAAAGGTTTGAAACAAGAAAGTTTTGTTTTGGAAAAATTGGGACAAGGGTTGTACATGAAAATAAATAAATAGTAAATAGTTACAAAAAGAGAAAATAATTATAAATTGTTTAATTTAAAATAATATTTAAAATATAAATTAATAATTACAATAATAATTTAATAGTTTTTAGGAGGAGACTGGTAAAAAATGCTTCAACGCTGTGTTCTTGTTGCTACAAATCATAAACAAAAAATCAGTAAAAAAAAAAATAAAACTCTTTTTTTTAATTTCAATTTTGGATATGTCCACCTTAAGCATTGAATGTGAATGTAAAAAAGTGCCCATGGAATTGGACTTTTTAAATTGGGTTTACACACAGATACAACATTCACCATCTTTTTCGCTCTTAATTTCTTCTAATGGTTAATGTTGTTGTTGTTATTGATTTGTATATTTATAAAGCGTTACCCATTGGTGGTTTCTGTTACAACAGCGCATTTTGGTTTTGTTTTCTTCCTTTTTATGCTCTTGTTTTTCATTTTTGCTTACTTTACTTTTTTTTTACAATTAAGTGTGTGCTAATTTCTATATATGATTTACTGTTTAGTTGTTGATTTTCTGTTATTGTATCTGATAGATCTAGGCTTTTCACTTTAAAGTAATACAATTACAATTACAATACATTCTAGATGTATGTTTTGGAGGCGCCTTTGTGTTGTTGAAAATGTTGTTATGTTACTGTTGTTGTTGTCGGTTTTTGTAACTGTTGTTGTTATTTATGTTTATGTTGTTGTTGAAAGCTGTCTCCTGTTGTTAAATATTGTTGATATCCGCTGCTTTGATATTATTTCATCATTTTAATGGGTTGGTCTGGTCTTCCATTATTATTATTTTTGCTGTTTATTGTTTTTGCTCTTGCTGCTGTTGAATTTTCCATCGGTGTTGGTTGTTTCTATATAAAATGATTTATTCAAAAAAATAATTTTCATTTCCTTTTGTGGTTTTTTAATCATTACTTTTGTTGATTTTCAAAATCGATGCTACGTGTTGGGCGGAACTGTTTAGCTGTTTGTTGCTGTTGTTAATTTGTTTTATAAAAACGACAGCGCTCATTTGTTTGGTTGTTGTTAATTGCTGTTGTTGTTGTTGCCAGTTTTTTTTTATTTATTTATATTATTTTTTGTTTGTTTTATGTGTGCCAAGTGTGAAAAATAGTTATTATTTTGTTGTTGGTGCTGTTTTCGTTTTAGAAAAAAAAAAAACAAAAAACAAATTTAAAGAATTCGAGAACAGCGAATGAATATATACTTGTTCTAGGTTCTTCTCGAGGTGGGAGCCGTTGCACACAATTCAGTTTTTTGTTGTTTCGGTTTTTGTTATTCTTATAGAGGCGCGTTTGTTGCAGTTTGTTATGTTGTTGTTGTTGTTGTTGGTTCACTGCGCCGTTGCGCCAGCACTGATCATGAGGAAATTGTAATTCCGATTGTCCTTGTCCGCCTGCTGGAAACCTATTTACAAAATAAATACAGAAAATATTGTAATTAAATCAAAAAATAATATATTATATTCACAATTATATAAATTATATGCTTGGGTATATAAACGCTTCTATTTGCATATTTAATTTATATAAAATAATTTCTTTATGCTCACCATTCGCTGATCCACCAGTGGGCACAGCTGCTGCCACAATGGAAGCGCCACCATTCAAGCCGTTGGCCGATGATCCAACCACACTCGTACTATGGAATTTGAGACCAACGCTTCGGGCTCCCACCAGATGTGCGTTGGCCGTGGCCGCCGGTGTATTTTGTTGCGTGGGTGACGACGAACTAGATGACGAGCTGGACGACGAGCTGGACGATGATGATGATGAGGATGATGAGGATAAGGAGGAGCCCATGAATGAGGCCGATGATGAGACGCCGCTGGACGAAGAGCTAGGCGACGGTGATGGCGTTGAGGGTGTGGGCGAGCCACGAATAATTGTGGTTGCTCCCGCACTCGCACCAGATGCAACTGCAGCATTGCTGGTGGGACTTCCCACCGGGCTGCTGCTGATGTGGTGTTGTGGCTGCTGCTGCTGCTGCTGCTGTTGTTGTTGGATTGCCACCGCATTGGGTGAGATTGCCAGTATCCTGCTGCTACCATTCTTAATTGTCATGATACCCATGGCCGGAGTAAGTGTGGTGGTGGCTCCTCCTGTGTTGTGTTTGTTGCTGCTGCTGTTGGCATTACTGGCTCCAGCTGCTGCTGTTGCTGGTGGGGCATTGGTTTTGCTTATCACAGTTGTTAGCTGTTAGGAAATACAAGAAAATCAATGTGAATAATTGTTTTTAATTTCACAAATTACAAATTTTTGGGAATGAAAATATAAAATATATACAACATTTTTACAATAAATATAGATATATATAAAAATATATCATTATATTTAATAGTAATAATGCATTTAGTATACCCTATATTTTGCCCCATCGTCTTACCCCAGTAACGCCACAGGCGGTGGTGGCATCAAACAGAATTGTGGTTCCATTACGGCCACTAGCTGCTGCTACTGCTGTTACTGGTGCGGATGAAGTGCTTGTGGCTGAAAGAAGACCATCCGAGATTAGCAACCAGAAATTATACAACTCAAAGATAACACCAAGCCAACTCCTAGTGGAGCTTCCAGTTCCTGGCTTTAGTTTCATACCTTTTTCGGCCTGTGGAATGCTCTGCTGCTTTTGCTGATCGCTGGCCGTCGTATCTCTTCTCAAATTGTTCAATTGCTTTTGCAGCTCAATCTTCTGTTTCGCCAGCTGCTCCACCTGTGCTTCCTGTTCGCTTTTTTTCAGCAACAATTTCTGTTATAATAATTATAACAATAATAATTAATATTTGTTAATGATGGGACAAAACAACAGTTAGTACTAACCCTGACATATACGTTAGCCGAATCGAGTATTGTCAAGTTGGAGGTCTTCTTTTTATCCTCATCCCCTATGGGCAGCTCCTTCTTGAGTTGGTCGTAGCACTCCTTCAGCTGAGCTCGTCGTTCCTTTTCCAGCTTGTTGTGCACCTCGCGAGTGCCCGCTCTGTGAAACAAACAATGCAATTTAGATAAAAACTATAAATTTTAAACAGAATTTTTCCATTTAATACAAACCCGTTGCTGTTGGAACTGGTGGTGCGTCTGCGTCCACCGTGGCCGGTGTGAATGTGGGTATGTGCCTGTATTAGCTGAGATCCTTGCGTCGGCGCCGAGGATGCCACATTCAAGGCCATCGCTCCCGCTCCTCCTGATGCCGCTCCAGAGCCGCCACCGCCGCCAGCCACGCGTATCGCTGAGGCAGCGGCCAATTCTAAGCTGTTAAGCTGTTGGCGATAGCTGGGATTTAAGGACGCCGTCGCTCCTGACGCACCACCCCTCACGATATGGGACTGAATGTGCTGATGGCTGGCATGATGGTACTCCTGGCTGGGCGCTGGAATTTTATGGGATAGTGAGTACGAGCGTATCCTTTGAATCGTGTCCGTCACTTTGCGCGTGGACATAGGCGGCGGTGTTAGGGGGATGCCCGTTTTGCCGCCAAGCGCATCTAAGCAGATTCTTTTCTGGTTCAGCAGGAGGACATCATCGACATCCGATAGCAATAGATCATTGCTACGAATTCCCTCAATGGGACCCATTTTGTGCTTGGCAGGTTTGCAGGAGGTTGCAGGTGTTGTTGCTGCTGGTGTTGTTGCTGCTGCTGCTGTTGCTACTGCTGCTGTTGCAGTTGCAGTTGCAGTTGCAGCTTTTGCCAGCAGCAGGAAGGCAGAGCTAGCTGCGGTTTGGGGTGTGAGGGTAAAGGCGTTGGGTGAATTATTTGAGGACGCAGAGGAAGAAGAGGGCGAAGTAAAGTTTCCCATCAATTTTGTTGCTGCTGCTACTGATGTTGTTGGTGTTCTGCCATTGGCAAGTAACTGCGGTTGTTGTTGTTGTTTTGTTGGGGTGTTGTTGTGGTTGCTGTTGTTGATTGTTGAGGAATTAATATCCTCTAAAATTAAGATAAATGTAAAGAAAATTTGAAAAAAAAATATTTAAAATTTAATCAAAAAATTATAATTTATTGAACAAATTTTTTACGATTATTTTTGTTGTGTTTATTAATTAGGAAAAATGAAATGTTATTGATAATATTTATATGATGAATCAAGTATTAATGATGCTTTATTAATTAATATGAATTATTAAGAAATTAATGAGAACAATAATATTAATAGGTTAATAGCAAGTTTAACAATTTTTGTAATTCCATCGTATTCTTCGTTTAAGGTGAACAGAATTTACTAATATATAAAAAAATTATTTTATTACATTAAAATCTTTTAAATAAATATACAAAATTGGAAATTCTGTTTTTTAAATATGTTATTTTTCTATTAAGTTAAAAAATATAATTAAAATTATTTTCTTTGAGTAATTAATTTTTTGTAATTGGAAAAAGAACAAATACCAAGAAATACTGATTTATATATATAATTTTAACACAAAGAACTTAGCATAAAATAGAAACAGAAATTTAATGAATGCAAATGATTTCGGGTTAATTACAACAGACAACAACAGTAACAACAATCAACAATCAGTGCGCGATGAAGGTCCTTTAGTGGGTCAATTATATATGATGAATGTGTGTGCGGTGGCGTATGTGTGTGTGTGTTTGTTAGTGATGAATTAATTACGCATTCGTGGAAAACCCAATGCGATTTTCCCAACCTTCCAAGCAAGCGGTATAACCCGCACAACATCAGCAAATAAAGGCAATGGTTGGTTTTGTTTTTGTTTCGCCTCCAGTTTGCGGTGGATTTTGCTTTTCAGATGAAATGGGGGTAGTTTTTCATTGCAGGGGTTGCTTGGTGGGTGGCGATGGTGGGTGGTTTGTGATGGGTATTGGGTGTTGCGTATTAGTAAGCTGAGACACGTGGCATACTCGTAGCATTTTGACAGACCAGAAACCCCCCACAAAGATTGATTGAAATTGTGGCCCAAATAAATGATTTAAATAATAGCATAAACTATTTTGCGGGATCATATCCATGATTGTATTAATATATATATTTGAGACTTTAAATAACCATTAACCTGTTTAACAAAACCATTGATGTTTAGTACTATATAGAGCCAGGCTTAGCGGGGACTTGATGCCCATGCAAATGATTTTCAATGTGCTTCAAAAAACACACTTAATTTGTTGTTGTAAACTTAAGCATTCAGCGTCGAAGCATTTTTTTTTTTTTGGTTACAAAGAAAATATAGCCACTGCGTGGCCATCCTAGTTATATGTACATATTTTAAAAAAAGATATCAACTAAAGTCTTAGAACAATAATATAAGTATTTATGAATAATTAAACCTTTTACAGTCTGTGTAATTTGATGGCTGCTCTCATCTCACCAACTTAATGGATTGAAATGTATATATATTGGTTGTCCAAGCCTCGAAATACATATATCTTATTTTATCGTATTGAAGTGGGTCTATGGCAAAAGAGTATATCGAATAGCAGCAGCTTAGAAACATTGTTTTTCAAGAAATATTGTATAACTAGAACTAGAGCATTGGATTGCATGGGAAATAGTTGTGATTTCGAGTTAACTTTAAGGTATTTCTACCAAAAAATATTTATTGATGCTGTGGAGAAATAAAGCAAGAATCTGCTTATAGAGAGATAATCCTTTATTCGAAAATAATATACGCTGTAGGCTCAAGGAATCGAAAGTTATGGATATTTTCGGTTCTCAACTAGTAGCATAGTTTGTGACAGTTCAAATGGCTTTTATATATATATATATATTAAAGGTAAATAAAGCAGGGAATATAGAATATAGCAGTCATGGGGAAGAGGATAGTATATATATATATATATATATAGAGTTTTTTTATGTGCATTGCAAAACACATAAGACTTGTTGTTGCAAGCTCAAGATTTTGACGTTTAAGCACTTTTGCCGCCTCTCTGAAACAAGTTTTAGGTTTCTGTTTTTAATTTCAGCTTTGACTTTCTGGTTCTAGGATATAAATAAAATATTAATTATATAGCATACTTTTCAGGGAAATCTAGCTCTCATTTTCTTTTTTCTTCTGGTTTCCTAGCACCTGGGTTTCACCACTCTCACATTGCTTTCGCCATCGCATCGCATTGCCACGTGACGAAAGCACACGTGGCTGCAACAGAAATACAAGACACACGCCCCCACACCACCCACGTTATCAGAAACTCAACATGATTTATAAACAGTTAAAAAAAAAAGAAAATACTGTACAAATATTAATAGCATTTTGTAATATAATTTCTTTAGATTTCTTTTTTCTGTGTTTATTACTGACTTCCTGGATTCAATTTAAATTTAAATTTACAATATTAGTGAACGAAAGATATTTATAAAAAACGATAACACTTCCTTTTTTTCAAAGGAGACAACAGTAAAGTAATATCCCTAACGCTGCTGCAGGACCACAAAATCTTCAAGTTGCTGCAGTAAACTTTGCAATGCACTTAAATGTTTAAGCAAGTCAGCAGCAATGATTTTATGTAAATGATGACGATGAAGATGTTGCGATGATGTTGATGTTGCTACCTTGTGGCTGCGGCATCGCATCAAAAAATGGCGGTAAATTTAAGTTTTCCCGGGAAATGAGTGCGAGTAGTAGTTGAAGAAAAAGAAGTAGAACAGGATGAACAGAGAGAGAGAGAGAGAGAGATCCGTCCCAGGGAAATGGGAAAAATCAAAGGAGGAAATTTGCATTTGCGTGATAATGCAAATCTGATGGAAAACAGCGACAGAAAATCGTTTGCATATTACAGTCAAGGGGGATGAAGGCAAAAATCTTTACAGAGGGTTGCTTCAAGAATCAATTTTGTTTATAAGACTTTCTTTTGTATTTTTGGATTTTCAATACTTTTGAATTTATTTTTTCCTTTTGCATAATTTTTCATGAATTATTTTTAAAGAAAAATGTATCAAAAACCCTTAAACTAGTCTTCTATCAACTAGACAATTTTTTGAATTCGAATTAATTCATCAAGGCCTAAACTTTGTTTTATAAACAGACTTATTTCATCTATAATTTTTAAGAAAAAACTGTAATGCATTTTTGACCTAGAAATTTCAGCTATTTATTAGGACAAAAAAAAATATATAGATTTCCCGGGACTTTCGGGCCACAAAAATAGAAACCTAGCGTTTTTTATTTTATTTACTAAGCTTTAAAAAAAAATGATCAAGAAACATGGGGAAACCAGGAAAATGAAAACAACTAAAGGAAACAAAACAAAGAAAAAATATATACAGCTGTCCAAATAATACACATGCAACATACAATAAGAAAAATTAAAATTTAAAAGTGCCATGAAGACAAACATAAAACATAAAAGAAAGGCCAAGTAATATGAAATGGGCACGAAAAATAACAACAATAACAACAACAACAACACGAACAAAAACAGGCCAACAAAAATGCGTACAAAGTTCATTGACTTTGCTTTACACCAGCGCACATTTAAGAGCGGTGCAAGCGGCCACAAGAGAATGGGGAAGAGCGCAACAAGGGAGCATAACTAAAGAGTACAAGAAAAGCCCAGTTTTGCTTGCAAAAAATACGTTAAGAGAGGAGAGACAGAGATTTCTCTCTCTCTCTCTCACGTGGGTTGCCTTTCTCTCACCCTCTCGCTAGACAACTTATGACTAATTTGTGCAAAACAGTAAGAGAGGAAAGAGAGCGAGAGAGAGAGAGAGGGGAACCCAACATGACGTGACCCCAAACAACAACAACAGCAACAAGTACAAGCGTACGTGCGAAAAAATACGAATGATGCGATGACAAAAGCGAAAAAGAAGCACTAAAAAAATAAAGAAAATAAAATAAAACAAAATTTAAAGCCACGGTGGAGAAAAAAAAGGTCGAAGTATGTTGACAAAAAAAAGGTAAAACCAAACAACAGAAATGAGCACAGCAAAAAGCAAACGAAAACAAAAAACAAAACGCAGTGGAGCTTCTGTACATCGAATTTAACTTTAATTTAATATATTTTATAATATTAAAAAAACCTTCTATGGATATTTCTTCGAAAAATCCAATAGCAAAATTTATTTTTTAATTTAAATTCAGGAGTTTGTTTTAAAAACAGCAGTTGATTTTTTCCTAATGCTGTTTTTTACGTTGCATTTGCTTTATCCGATAGTCAAGGCAACAAAACCAACAACGGACACAACAACAAAAGCCGCATGACAATTTAGCACATGCCAATTGGGCAGCGACGTTGACGGCGCTGCTGACGTCGGCGGCAGAGCAAACACCGCGCTAAAAATATAACAGTACCTGCTGCTTGCCACGCTTGCAACCTGTGCCAAAGAAAGAGATAGCAACAGAGGGAGAGAGTGGAGACGAGAGATTCGTGTTCGGGTTGGTGCTCTTTGGGTCTTTATTTTATTTTATTTAATTTTTGTTGCTATATATATAAAAATATTTTTTTTATATATATATATACAGAGCTCGCCCACGCAAAATGCAGTCGACGTCGACGACAGCGTCGCAAACAAGGTCAAAACAAGTTTAAATGCAGCAAAGCAAAAGCAAAAGCCAGAAGAGAGCCAGCAACAGTTTCGTTTTCGGCCAGGCGACAAAGGTTTCGATAGCAAAATTAAAATCATTTTTATAAACTTCAAAATGCAACAAAATTGTTTATAAACTTGATACCAAAGAATTCAGTGAATCGTGAATCATATAAGAAAAAGAGTATTTATTGAAATTCAAAACAAACTCTGAGTAACCTAAATCCCATGAATTTTTAAATATTTTCTTAACACCTATAGCTTAAACGTTTTTATCGTAAACAATAAATTTCAGAGGAATACGACGTTATCGGTAATATTTGTTTATCAATCAAATTGAAAGAACTTTGAGCTGGCGGCAAATGTGCAAAAAATATAGAGTTTTACAGACTGACTTTATCAGAATTAGGTAATAATAATAGAAAATTTTAACCCATTCCGGGAAAAGTGTTTTGGAAATTTAGAACCCAATACACCCAAATCAGTAAATAATGTTTTGCATTAAGAAAAACAAAAATCCCAACCAACTTTCACACAGCAGCGGGGAGTTAAGTAGCAACACCTTTTTCTGGGTCTTCAAATTCGATACGATATATGGTGTTATAAGTAATGGACAGTGTTTAATGGTCTTGTTAGGGGTTTATACGAAGGCGAAATATTGATATTGAGAGAATTGATTTTCCAGCTTTTCCTTCGTAAGATATTTTAATTAATTTTGATTTATTTATACATTTTTTAAAATATTTTTTGAGGGTTAAGAATAATTATATAAACGATTTTTGAATAAGCCTTATTTTTAAGCCAAACTAAATTTCGATAACGAATGTTTTTACAATTTATAACATTAACTCTTCGGATATAATTACGGAGTCCTGGAATATCAATTCTTTGATGGATGTTTGAAAGTGTAGAGAGGGCTAAAGGAAATAGTTAAACTCACCCGAGATAGGGGCGCGACCTTCGCTGTGTCCGTTGGCGGCTGCGCTGCTACTGCCACTGCCGACGTAATCGTAATCGTGGGTTAATTGACTGCGCGGGCTGTTGTTGGTGTTGCTGTGCCCAGGCCCGTGCCCGTTGCCGTTACTCAGGCCGTTGACGTTAACGTTTACGTTGGAGTTCACGTTATGGATTCCGATACCGTTACCATTTCCGTTCGTAAATGGTGGCGATGCAATAATTCCGTTATTGCTATTGTTCCTATTGTGCTGATTGCTATTGTTGTTGTTATTGTTGGCATTGGTGTTGTTATTGTTGTTGAGGGAGTTACTCTTATAGTGTTGTTGCAGCTGATGATGATGGGATTGATGGGAGGTGGGAATGGCCACGCCCAGTCCGATGGGACCGCCTCCCGCCTGCGGGAGCTTCTCATTCTGCGCTAGAAATTCAGCCGCCTCGAGGAGCGCATTAATGCCTATACTCCGTGACATAGCATACACAGACAAAAAAAACAAAGTGCGCTCACTCTTTCTCTCTAAAACACGACGCACACACTCGCGGGACACGGTAACGAACACGAAAACGAAATATAAAAACAAACAAAGTACACTAACGAACAAATCCCGGCACACGCAGGATAACGCCTACCCACACGATTTGTAGAAAAGGAGAAAGAGATCGAGAGAGACAACTTTAGATCGGGGCACTTTGTTGTTAAAATTTATGTTGTTGAGTTTTTGTTGTTGTTGTTGTTGTAGAAACTGCTCCTCATCAATGTTTTGTTTTGTTTTTGTAAAAAATTTGTTTTTTTTTTAAAGTGATATTGTTGTTGAAACTTATTGTTGTTGAAAATTAGCGCTGGGGTTTTGTGTTTATTGCCTGAATGTTGTTGTTATTGAATATTAAAATTGTTTTGTTTTTTTTTAAACAGATGCCGGTTGTGTTGGTTGTTTGATTTACGAAGTTGCTCCTTTTGTTGTAAGATGTTTTAGACTTTTATTATTATTTGTTTTAATTAGCTTCGGTGGTTTCTGCTTTATTTTTATTATTATTTTTATTGTTTTGTGGTATTTCTTTATAAGAATGTTAAATTTGTTGTGATTACTTGTGGTTTAAGCTGAAAGGATAGAAAAGAAAACACAGTTAGTTATAATTTACAAACTCTAAAAACATTTCCAAACTATAATATTATTTTTAAGTTGAATTGTTCATCAATTTACTTTGATTTTAACTAGGTAACTAGGTAAGTTTTTATCTTTCGAAGAGATTATTTATTATTAAAAAAAAAAAAAAACATGGGAACATATAAATAATGTAGTTTGACATCTATAATCGGTAATAGGTTGGAAACTATTTTATTATATTGTTGGCAGCGGAGAGGAAGCACCGGTGGCAATAGCAGCTTGCGTCGACGTCGGCGATAGCAGCTGTTGCGTTTGCGCTAATTGTGCACAGCTGCGTGGCAACAAAAAAAAAATAAGAAAGGAAAAAAAAAAACAAAAACAAAAGGCTAAGGCAAAGAAAAAACAAACAGAAAGAGAGAAGAGGACAGACATAGGCAGGAGCTCCCCAACCAACAAGTTGCAGACAAAAGAGAGCGGGAGAAAGAGCAGAGCCAGCAGAGAAATATATAATAAACATAAACTCAAGCGAAAAAGGAAATAATGAAAGATTGGCGCGTGCGCGCAGCCTGTTCTCTGCCTTTCTTCCTATACACCCCCTCTTTCTCTCTCGCACCAAAAGCGGGCCACTTGATCGCCTTCTCCTGTTTTCCTAATTTCTTCTTTGCTTAGCCATCAGCTGCTCGTTGTTTATATATATGCATGTCTGTGTGTGTGTGTGGGGCATTCAACTGAGCGGCAAGCAGCATTAAGAGAAAAGTAATGTTACATTGTGTCATTGTTGTTGTCATAATTCATATGAAAAGGTCAAGGGTCGCGCTCTGAAAAGAGAGAACAAGAAAGTTGCAGCCGGCGTTATTTACCCAACGCAGCAGCTCTCCTCTCCTCTTCCACTTCCTCTTTTGCGCTCAACAAAATTGGAAGCGAAAACCCATAAAGAGAATGAGGGAGAGAGGGAAAGAGCTTTGATACGAAAAAGTCCTTCGAATGACGCTGCCTTGACATTAAACACGTTTTTTGATGGCCACTCTCTACCCTCTCCCACCACTTTCTTCACACCCACATTACCTACCCTTCACATACAAATCGCCCTAAGAACACCCTCACAAACATTTTCGCAAGATACTTTAATATACTTTTGCATTTATTATATTTTATTAATTTATATTTTTCTCACCGTTAGTTGGAAAATGTAGCTAAGGTAATTAAGATACTCAAATTTTGTATAAATAAATCATAATAAAAAAAATACAGTTCCCACAATGAATTCCTTACATTTGTAAGGGAGTTAAAGTATTCGTGTCTTTTTTTTATTTTTTTTTACATGGTGACATTTTCATCGTCAACTAAGTTGAGAGACTAAAACACCATAAAAAAAAAGAAGAAAATTTGTAAGAAAAACAGGATGAGAGCTTGAAGAGATGGGTTGGTAATGGCAGAGAAAACCTGCGGCGCGTGGCAAATTCTATTAAATATTCAAATCGAAATCGCTTTAAATGGCACGACAAAGCATATACAAAAAATCGCAGTAATTGACTGCGGAGACACCCACGCAATCTCACACCAGCTTTTTTGAATTTTGGAATCGAGAGAACACACACACACAAGACCGAATAGAAGTGAAATTTTATATTGTTGTTACCTGAAACGCAAGGCAGAAATCGACCCGAAAAATAATAACAACAAAAGGACCAAAGGAGCTGACGAGCAGAGCGGCATGAGGGAGAGAGACCGAGAGAAAGAGGGGTGGGCTGGACTGGGGCATTGGAAATCCACCCCACAAGGGTCGAGGGCCGCAAGCCGGCGGCCAAGGGTCGTCATCATATTTCCCAAAAAATACCCTATGTAAATGTTTCTTCGAATATATAAAAATATACTAATATGTTTAATTATGTTATTTGTTAATTTAATTAAATTATGAAATGGATTACAATCCGTAAGAAGTTACTTTTATGCCTAAAGTCAAATCTTTATAAATCAAATATCTGGCAACTTTTTATAATAAGATAATCCTTAGGGGAAGTTTCGTTGTTTGAAAGGGAAGAAACGCTACCTTTCTTGAAGGAAGGGTTGTTGGCTGATAGTAAACCGATTCCCCCTTAAATAATAATTACATAAAACTCTCAAACTGAAAAGTCAAAATGCCAAAGTTGCAAAGTAAATGGAAAAGAGATGAGAAATTAAAAATGAGAAGCATAAATGTATAATATATAATTTATATATGTACATATTATGTATTTTTGATTATTTCAATTTTAATAACAATTTCAATTTTATTTTTATTTTCCTCTTTCTTTTTAGCACTCACACCATTCACAAATGTAAATTTATTGCCATTTTTATGCGATTAAGTACCAAGGGTATACAATCTTTGGTTTTTATGTTGTTTTTTCATTTATATCAAATTATTTTAATGGCTTTTCCACAAATCTTTCATTATTGGTTTATTAAAAATATACATACATATATATTAATAAAATGTAATTTTCAAAAAATAAAAGAATTTAAGTATATAAATCTAATTGAAAAAACAAAAAGAAAAATATAAGCACAAAAAAAATGTTTTTATTCTCTGAAGCTCTTCTGCTATTTACTCTCTCTTTCTTTCTCTCTCTCATCCTCTCAGTGTCTGTGTATTTCTCTTGGAGTGTTTTATCACGCACTTTCTTCACATTTCTTTTCGTTTCTGGCAGTTTTCGTTGTGTTATTGTTTCTAATTTTGAAATGAAGAGTGATGAAGCATGCCAAATAAAGCAAAGAACTCTTTGTTTTTTTTTTTCGTATAAAAATAGCTTAAAATGTGAAAAAGGAAAATTCTGCTGTGAAGAACACGAGTGTGAGTTTTGCCTTATTTTGTGGGAGAGGTTTATTAAATTGCAGAAATATTGCATGGCAAATAAAAAATAAAGTAAAATAAGTTTTCATGAAAATATAGGAATGAGTTAGAAAAATACCTATACATTAATATGTTGGTTGGCTTGGTATACTAAATCATATTTAAATACATTTAAAATGATATTTAAATACGTCTAGAAAAAAAGCTCATACATGCACACATCCACACGATTCGAATACAAGCGCTGTCGCGAGAGCACTAACACAAATGCAACAATTTTGGTTTATTTGGGCTTTTGCTGTTGTTTCCGTTTTTTTCACCTACTTTGTTTAAAACTTTTACCACACACTTTTCGATGCAAAACTTAAACAAAAAAACTTGGTTTATCTTGGAGTTCCTCTTGGCTTTATAAATTTAATGTTATATATCTTTTTTACTGACGCAACTTTCAGAGTGTGACGTCTACGTCTGCGACGGCGGCGACTGCGACGCGCACGCTACGGCTAAACAACGTGAAATGAGAAAACAATTGGGCAAGCGGAGCGCGGACAAAGTGGCTAGGCGGCAGAGAGCGCATAAGAGAGCGAGGTATGCTAAGAGACGCGGCTAAGAGCGCCTGGTCACGTCGCTTCTTGTATTTCTTTCGTTTGGCTTTTTTCAAGTTTAGGCTGTGTGTGTGTGTGCGAGAGCGAATGGAATGCGATGCGAGACCGTGTAAAAAAGCACGCGCTCCGCTGTACATTTTGTTGTTATTTTTGTGTGCATGGCAGATGGTGTGGAGAAAAAATAAAATAACCACAAACGAAAAAAGAAAGAATAAGCAAGGCAAACCAAACCCCACCCTCTCTCTCTCTTTCTTACTCACCACAAAAAGGGGCACATGCTGAAAACAAAGCTAAAGGCAAGACACCAGCAAGAAAAAACTGAAGAACGGCTTTTTAGGAAACGAAAACGACCAACAAAAAAAGAATACAAGAAATAATAAACTAAAAAGAGTTAAGTTCTCAAACCAATGCCTGCTGCGACAGCTGAGAATGTAGGAAGCTGCCTTAAAAAATATTCAAATACAGGATTAAAATGCAAACAGAACCAGAATGAAAGGAAAAACGGCAAACAAACAAAGCAAAAGCTATAAATAAAAATGAAAACGAACAAATTAGTTTGCGAAAACACAAACAATTCAATACACATATATGTAGTACATACATACGTGTGCAAATGTTAAAGGAAAAGGAAATGCAAAAAAAAATATATATACACACTGGCAGAAAACTTCGCACTTTGCACTTTTTGCACTTTGAAATTAGCCCACTATTTACCGTTAGCAATTTTAAGCACTGTGCTGCTCCTTCTTCCAATTCTGCTCTTCGTTGGTTGCACTTAAACGTAAAAAAAATACGGGCAAGCGATTTGGTTGTTTTAAGCCTTGCTTTTCGTTCTCCTTTGCGCTTTATTTGTTGTCCGTTTGGTCTGTTTCTTATGTTTCTCGTGTTTCTCGTGATTTTCCTACCCGCACAAATGCAATGACAAAAGCAAACTAAATGCGAACGCCGCTCAATGGCTTAACTTTGCCTTGCCGCTGTCGCTGCCTCGTCGTAGTCGACGGCGGCGCTGCCGCAGCATTTGCAAAGCAACAACACCGCAGTGCAGCGGCCGACAGAAGAGAGCGCAGCAAGGAGATATTATGGAAGAAAAGAGAGACAGCTCGGGAGCGAATAGAGCGGCCAGAAGAGAGCACACGTGACGCGCGCGTTGCGTATGCATGTACAGCAGCGGTGAAAAATATAGGTATTTCAGAGTTCCAACTAGCTGGAAGTTCTTTGAAATTTCCTCATTATTTAATTTTGAAAACTTATTCAAGTATTTTGGTGCATAGATACACATGTACAAATATTATTATGTTTTATTGCTTGTTTATTAAATTTGTTTAAGCTGCTACCTATTATTGCAGCTTTTACTGTGTGTGCAAGCTCGTTTGTTTCACTGCATACATGTGTACACATGTTTGTAGGGGTGTTGTGTCCCCTTGTGTGTTGGTTTGTTGCTTTTGCTTTTCTCGCCTTCTTGCGCTTGTGCATAGTGAAACAGGAAGAAATTGTAATTGTTGATATGCCTGGGGATGGCAGTAGGAGCAGCGCCCCAAGAACTTAAGGCCAAACGCGATCCTCCAAACATTGCAATTTTCAAATTGGGGTGAAAAAAAGAGCTCTAAATTAATACTTAAATACATTAGGTTTTGTTTTTAATAGAAACCATCCTAAGAAGCTTCTCTCAGTTGCTGCCTCAGCTGACGTCAATGCTGGCTTCCATAGTCTCTCTTCCTCTTTCTCTTTGTCTCCTTTCCAAACACATTTCCTCCTTTTTATGCTGGGCTCCATTCTTATTCCCGTTCTCACTTTGATTCTCATTCGCATTTTGCTGCTGTTGCTGCGTCATTGTTTCTTTCACGGCAACTTTTCCGCTGTTTCCTATATCCCGCTGCCACACCATCAACCTCTCTCTTTTTCTCTTCTTCTCCATCACTATTTACCACTCCCTTTATACCGCCCATCACCACCACCGCCCCTTGAAACAGCCACTGTTATGCACTGTTTCGCGCACATGTACAGTAGAACTTGCCTTTGCGGAACACAATACATTATATACAACAATTGTTCATATTTGTGCTAGAACCAATGCATTTAATTTAAATTATGTAGGTAAGCCAAGTAAAGTTTATGCTTTTATTGATGCTCTTCTCTGTTCTGTGCTGGAAGTCAATTGGCAATAACCACTGTATTCTCTTTGGCTTCGCTGGGATGTTGCTGCTGCTGCTTCTGCTGGTGTTGTTGTGTTTTGTCTGTCTGGGCTTTTGTTATTGTTATGATGCGTCGACTGCGGCAGCGACGTCAGCAGCAATTTCGAAACGTGCTGGCATTTGTGTGGAACGGAACTTGTTTTGATATGCATGGCCTACCCGCTCTGCCGGCGTCGCTGTCGGCGCTGCTGTCCAGAAAAAAAGAAGCTGAGCCCTGGGCAAAAGCTGCAGCGAGGCTCGGCAGCGGCAACATTGCAGTAACATCGCAGCAGAGGCAACAGCAACAACAATTGTTTGTTTTCATAATTTCTCGTGCATTTTGTTCTTAGTATTTTCTGGAAGACGAAGTTGTGAGCCAAGATGGTAGCATGTAGGGGGGGGTGGGGAGCATGAAGGTGTGAAGAGCGGGTGGCGGGGCCAGAAACAATGTTGCTGACGCAGCAGCAACTGCCAACAAGAACAGCAATTGTCGAGGGTTCATTGTACTTTTTTGGGTCTCTGTGTTTTTGTCCTCACTCCGTTCTCAATATACCCTTGCCCCATCCCGTTGTTCGCATATTTAGGCCAAAATGTTGTACAATTCGAATTATGGCTTTTGGCAGTTCTAGGTAAATAATATATTAAGAACTGCATCGACACCAAAGTAACAACAATTGTCCTAGGAGAAGAAAGAGTGCTAAAACTAGTTTACCACCAGTTTCCATGCTTTTCTCCACCATCTCAACCTTTGCGTCTACTTGTATCCCCCTCCACGTTCTCCTCGACTTCTTCTCCCTTACTTTTGCATCCTTCTTCATCGTTCAGTTTATTTCTCAGATGTTTCCTTGCGTTTCTTGCCCGGCAAGAAGATACAAAAAAAAAAAAAAAATGCAGGGTGCGAATGGAACGAAAAAAGAAATACTGGTGATTAGGAGGTGCAAGCAAGGGGAGGCGCAGGTGCAACAACAAAAGGTTAACAAGAATGACAGAAAAAGTTCAAAGTGCATGACGAGGCAAAACGGAAATCAAGGCGAGAGGAAACAGACAAACTCTAATTGGAGTTCGATACACACACTACAACAACGAATAAGAAGCAGCGTGGGCGACTGACAATTTTGCTGTGGAAACACAAGAGCAAAAGGAGTAGACAAAAAGAGGCGGGCAACAGAAAGGGAGGCAACCATCCAGCGCTTGCGGAAAACCGGGTGAGCGAAAACAAAAACAAACAAGCTCAGCTCTTCGGTGGCACTCTGTGTCTCTCTTTCCCTCTCTTTTAAGGAGAGCAAATCAGATGGAGAGCTCCGAAAACAGGATGACGAACGAGCGTGCAAAGGGACAGCTAAGGAAAATGCGTCGCAAAAATAAGGCGCAGGTGCGATGCTAGGAAGATGCGTGCTATGGTGTGTAAGAGGAAGCGGAAAACCAAAGAGGAGGCAAAAACCTTCAAATTGTTTAAAAATGTATGTTTCATAAATATTCTATGGGTTTATATCAATTAGAGGAAGCAAAAATACCTGAATATAAAAAAATTGCATATGCAGAAACAATGCTCATTTTTTTTAAATAAAACTTTGCCAACAATTTTGATTTTAGGAGTCGCTATTTGCAAGTAAATACAATTGTGAAACTATTTTTACTTAAATATAAATTATATTTATTTTAATTAAAGACCAATACCTCGATTTTCTCAGTGTAAAGCGCACCAATGCACTCTCACTTAGGGTTTTTCTGTGCAAATTTAGAGTTAGCAAAATACATTAAAGAATATATAAATAAATGCATGCATATATACTAATATATATGTATGATATATAAATCCGCGTAAGGATTCAGGGAATTTATGAAATACTTAATTGAATTTAACGGGTCTTGCAAATTAAAAGAGAGTACAAGAAAGAGAGGGCTTGTGGCAGAGGCATAGTGGGAAAAAACCGGAAGACAAATGGCGAAAAGCGGCGGCGCAACAAGCAAAGAGAACCAACCGGGCCGTGGCAAAGAGAGAGAGAGAGAGAGAGAGAGGAAGAGGCAAGAGCGGGAAAAACCGGGCTCGAAAAAAAGCCGCAAGAGAGATAGCGAAGGCGAGCAAACAAGTGAATGGAAAACAGCCAGAATCCACTAATAGAAACAACAATAACAATGCAACAATTTGTTGCCGCAACATATTGAAATAGAAGTAAAAGAGAGCGGAGAAAGCAGTCTCTCGCATATTACCCTTCGTCCTTTGGCATTCACATCTCTTACATTTCCCACATCCTACCCATTTACCAATTGGAAAAGCCATCCATTTGCATTTACATTTCCATGCTGCTAATTAGACGGATCTGGAAGATGCTGTATGCATTTCTCTTTGCCAAATTAAGAGGGGGCGGGGCTGAAAGGCAATTAAAACATTCAAGCGTAAGGATATAAGCTCAGTTGTGTATACAATAAAATATCATTGTTTTCAAAGGTTTCCTCAGAGTTTTTAGCTCTAAATATAAATTAGAATTCTTAAAAACCCTTTGATTCTCTCATTTAACATTTAAAATTAGTTATAAATAGTCCCCACAAGTTCAGTTAGCAACAAATTCACAAAGAAATATGCGTGCCGCCAAAGTAAACACCGTGAGCAGCGGCTGCACAACGTGGCGTATGAGTAATGCAACCCCTTTTTCGCTTTAACCCTACAATGGCACAGCATTATGATCCCCTGAAACCTTAACAAATGCAGGTGAAATGAGGAGGAACCAATGTCGTGTGTGGGTTATAACTTCTTGAATGGCAAGCAAAAAAAAAATGCTAAAAGCTAAATAAATACTCGAAAAAGTATCTTAAATTGTTGTTATTTTTCCTGTAATGACTGAGACTGGCGAGTGAAATATGTACATCTATATAAACATAAACAAAGGCAGTGTGAATATGAGTAACCAAACACTTTGATAAGGCCTAAGCCGAACCACGAAACGGGAAGCCAAGTTTAAATTGCAGAAGCCAACAAAAATATCAAAAAAAAAAAAAATGAAGCGGAAACCCTGCAAATATCCTGTAAGAAATAAAAATATATAAAAAGACAGGAAGTACACCAAGATAAAGGGAGTTAATATCGGTAAAGGGGTGTCAAAGGGTTAAATATCAATCAGATTGATTGCATTTTTTTTAATGATAATATATTTTATTTAATCTTAAAAAAAAAAATAACATTATGAACAAAAGTTTTATGTTTAATTAATTGTTCAAAAACAAGTCTGTTGAGTTGAAAAGAGCATCTAGGAAAAATACAGAATTAAATCTTATAGGGAATTTCCAAGGTAACTTATCCACCTTGGAAAGTTGCAAGTTGCAAGGACTAAATATAATATAAAATATATAATAATAATTTTTTAATTTTTTTATAATAACTAAATATATAAATTTTGAAATATTTAAGTACATTTTAATAATCATTAAAACCTAGTACTTGCAATAGTAATTCCTTTTTTCACTGCGTTTCCTCAGACATTTTTTTCAACAATGCAATTTCAATTTAATGCAATGAATATCGCATGAACTTGACAGGTCAACTTATTCCTTGTCTCGTTTCTACACTGAATTGGTGTCTGCCACTGTGTGTGTAAATGCAGTTTTGTGACTATATATAGACCCCCTTGATTGACGAACTGACTGACTGATTGCCCAGCCAACTAAGCCCTGACTCTGACTCTGCCATACATATCGCCCGGCTCTGATTATATGGGCTTGCCTCTGCCCCATCATCAGCGAACGATTGTTGTTGCTCACACTGCAATGCGGGCCTATGGGGCACAGTGGTAGTAATTGCTAAAAATACCACTCAAAAATTTAAAAAATAATGCAAATTAAATTAAATGGAATTTTAAAATCCTTTTGTAAGATCGTAATCAAACTTTTAACTTTTTTTTTTTTTAATTATTTTATGTTTTGATGTAATTATGTTTATTTGAACCACTGTTTCGTACTTGTGTTTTCCATTAACATCGCATGGACATCAATACACAGATACTATGTACGTGTGAATGCAATCTGGTGTTCTGTGTGTGTGTTTAGGCATGTTTGTTGCATGTGGAGAACAGATAAGAGGGAGGGATGGGGAGATAGCAATGTTTGCAACTTTTATGCCAGTTTTTATGCATAATTTTCGATTTTCACTACGTTTTGTTTTGTTGTTTTTTTTTCAGCACTATTCTCCGCCCACATTTGTGGCCCCCTCTCCCCGCCCCGCCCCCCAGCTAAGGCTACAACATATTTTGATCCCCCGACTTTTAACATTGAAAACGAACGTTGACATAAAATGTAATCGGCACGCGCTGAAATATAAACAGGCAGAGCAGACAAATGACGGATAGAATTAAAGAAAAGCGATAGGCTCTAAAATGGGAGGTGGAGAGGGGGCGAATTGAGGGCGGAAACAGAGGAGAAGGAGGCTGTGGTAAGGCATCAAAGAATGCCTCAAATGAAAACCAGATTATAAGTAATACAGATAGATTCCTTGAAATAATTCGGATTAACTAGGTACAGAAACTAATGACATCTTAAAATAGAAATCATAAATATCATTAATTTGTATATCAAAATAAATCAGTGTTCTTCTTTTAACTAAATTTTCTGCATATTTTGTTTAGCCTGAAATTCACAATTATATAAGCAATGATCTTGAAAATTATCACAATTGATAACATATACAGATTCAGGTCCTGTAAAAAAAATATATTAAATCCAAACATATCCCCATTTTTTTTCTCCATCTCCAGCCACTGGGTTCCTTATATTTATCAATCATTTACTATATATACAAAATATGTGTAATATGATAATACAAATTGAAATTTTTAAGAAAAACT
Organism: Drosophila mayri; assembly: GCA_008042485.1. Taxonomy (NCBI): domain Eukaryota; kingdom Metazoa; phylum Arthropoda; class Insecta; order Diptera; family Drosophilidae; genus Drosophila; species Drosophila mayri. Next base: position 37,297 of record VNJN01003515.1, on the reverse strand, counting down.
AAACGAAAATTAATTGAATATCGATATTTTAAGGGTAAATGTTCGATAACATTCGATATTTACATATTTTATATATGAAAGTTTACTATATTTGTATACGATATAAAACTTGTCCCTTCGCTATGATATATCAGCAAAAGTCAGTAAAAATTAAGAGTAATTTCCATAATTAACAACAATTTTAAAACAATTAGTTATATATTTTTTAGAATTGATATTCTTAGCTTAGCTTTTCTCTGCACCATTGACATTACGTATACGTGACGTGAACCAACTCTGTTCTCTATCTTTCTTTATGTTGTCTTTGCGTTTCGCTTTTATCAACAAGGGTAACATGTGTGTAATCAGAGAGTGCCGCCACTCTAATTAGCAGCAAACAAATTTCCAAAGTGGCAAAACCTTCAAGAGGGTCGGTTGGAAAAGCTTGTAATACACATATAGGGGTTAATGGGGGTGTTGTGCTGTCTTGAACTTTTCACTTTCGAAATGCTGTCTACGGATAGCGTTCTTCCTTTTATTCCCAGCACATGATATGGTAGGGTACAGAAGAAGTCCATCAGCTTTGCAAGCTTAGTCGAGTCCTGCGTTTATTTTAAACTTTAAAGATATTATTTTGCAAATTTCCCAAATAAAATAAAAAAAAAAATGAATATTTAAACGTATTGCTGCAGTCGGAACGGTTAACAAACTTTCTTCAAAATTAGATTTAAATAAACCATAAAGCATAATATCAAATAAATTTACAATCTCCGAATTTTGTGGTAAATAAAAACATTTACATTTTTTCATCTCAGCAAAACTGTAATTGATTTCGAGGAACCTGATAAGAAACTGTATTTGTAAAGTCACCTTTTCGTCTGTTTTCCAATCAGAATGCATTTTGATTTTAGCTTCAGCTGATCCGCATACACAAATGCAAAAATAAGACACACAGATACATAAAGGCAAAGCCAAACAAAGACAACAACCAACTGCAAACACTTATCACAAGCAAAAAAAAAAAAAAAGAAAAGAAGAGCGATAATAATATAAACAAAGACACCGAGAGAGAGAGGGCCGAATGAGGGCGTATTTTTATACCTGGTACCCATAGGGATCGAGGGTATTATTAACTTAGTGTCAACTGAGTTAGCCAGGCGAGTCGATTAAATCAAGTTAAAACCTAAGAGTTTCCATTTGAATGCTACTTTTGAATTTCTCAAATTTCTTTTAGATTTTTTTACCTTAAAACCTGTTTAAGGAAATCCTGGCACATCCTTTTAAGTACTCGGTATTTTACAGCCGACTGACTTTTGACTTTGACTTTCCTACTTGGATTTTTCTCGTCTGCTTCATCTTTTTCCTTTTTTGATTTTGAATAAATTTACTTTTGTATGTGTACATATGCATGAATGTATAGGGAAGCATAATCAGCAAATGTGCATGAGATGACGATGTTGTTGTTGTTTTTGTACTTGATAAGACACAGGGAGCATGAGACGAGGACAAAAAAGAACAAAAATTCCTCTTTTTTCCTGCTTACTTTTTTTAATGGGGAACAAACCAAGATAGGAAGTGTATCTAAAATTCATAAATTAAAAATTCTCGTACTTTAATTTATTTTGTAGCAAATCAGATGAAAAAGAAAAATAAAAAAAATGTTTATAATATTAATTTAATTATTAATTATAATAAATTTGTGTTTTCTTATTCATTTTCATTACGATTAAAGGTAAAAAGCCATTGAATATATATAAAATAATTGTTTATCCTTTTCCTAATTCAAAATATACAAATTTTAGATATTTTTTATAAATTTTTGAATACAATATTCAAATATTCAAAAGTATCTCTATGATATCAGTCCTCGTATTTCTCTGAACACGAAATTTATGAGACCACTTATCATTATCACTTTTCTTTCGACTTTCCTTTTAAACCATTTTAGGGATTTCCGATTTAGGTTAATCAGGAATTTTCCTTGAATGTCACAGGAAATGGAAAATTTAGGAATTGTAGAGGGTTTGATAAATCCCTTATCCATTCGACCCTAAAAACAGAATTAAAATAAAGTGCACTTGTTTAAAAGAACCTGGAACCCTATAAATATGGTGAAAAATATAATTTAAATATAAAATAATAAATTATTATTACTAAATCCTTGAAACATACAGATAGAAAATCCAAATTAAAAAAAAAAACACCCTCCTGGTTTTATTTTTCTCATTCTTCTAAAGTATCTTATAGCTGCACATTGCGCATACGACACGTTGGTATTTTGCTTATTTGCTGTTTAGAATTGATGTATGTATTTGCTATTTATATTACTGGTAAAAGCGAAAACAAATAATTATTTTTAATATCGGCATCACAAGTTTTATCCAACTTTTTTGATTCTAAGAAAACGGCATTCTCCCTCTGTTTTTGTGCACTCTCTCTTCCTATGTCTTTCCCACGCACTCTCAATTGCTCCTTTTTGTTCTATCTCTTTCGTTTTCTGCCTCTGCCACCACATGCACAGGCAATGTTAATTACAAAGCGTATTCGGTGTTGACTCCCTGCAAACATTTTCGGGATTATTGCATCGCCCATCAACCAAATGGATTCTTCTGGAAGTCGTGCATGCGAAGATACATACATACATGCCCAAAAAAAGATACAGATTTGGCTATCGCTATTTGGGTTATGTGCACATCATTTTATGTAGTTACATTTTCAATGATTCATTTGGTTTCCGAATTTGTAGAGTTTCTAGAAAACAAATAATAGCGAAAAGTAGCGCATTCAAATTGAACACGTCGCCCCAATCCCACACACACACACACAGAGCCTCTTTTGTACTCTCTTTCTCTCCCACTGTATCCCACACGCCCCCTCTTTCCCGCTCACTAAGTGCAGTCATGTGCATGCATTTATGACCTACAATAATAAGCTGGCAATGCCAGCGAGTGCGAGCAAGATGGCCAACAGCTCCAAACCACAGAGAAGAGAGACGTCAAAGGCGAGCGGGCGAGTGGGTGGCTGGGAGAGGGAGCGTGCGTGATGGATGTATTTGTGAGTATCTGTGTTATCGCTGTGTTGTCTTTACCGCTATTTCGGCTTCGCCTCAATCACGCGACACAAAAACAAAATAGAAAGGAGTGGGTGGGGGGGAGAGGGGGAGAGATAGGGAGTGCCTGTGTTTGTGTTTGTTTTTGCAGCTTGCGTTTTTGCTAGTGCATGTGAGTGTGTGTGCATTTTGGGGTGTTGTCATTGCAAATGCAATTTAGCCCTGCTTCTCTCGCCTCTTTTTCAGCGTATTTTTTTGTTCAATGTATTTTAAAGTCAAAAATAAATATTTTAAAAATTTCGTTTATACCCTAAAACTAAATAAGTTTTAAGTTAACATATTTAAATGAACTTTGTGAGGTCTAATTATTATGTTAAGTTATCGTAATAATTTAAGAGTTACATTTACTTTTTTTTATATATTTTGTTGTTGCTACAAGCATGTTGCATGCATTTAATTTTCTTTTATTTAGAATTATTATCTTATTTGTGGCGCTAACACTTTGAATTTCGCTCTTAGCTCTCCAACGTTTTACTGACGCTCTTCCTGTCTCTCTTTATTGTAGCTCACGTGTCAGCTTTATTTTGTTTTTTGTTTTTTGTTTTTTTTTTTTGCCAAAAGCTGCCACGCAAACGGGTCTCTCTTCTCGCTCTCTCTCTCTCTCTCTCTTTATTTTTCCTCATTTGTGGTAATTGTTTTTACTTGACAATTGGAAAACTACCAGCCGGTTTTCTTAAGTTTCTGGCTCTCTCTCCCCTTTACTTTTCTCTCAGCCACCTCTGCAAATGGCTCTCTCTCTCTCTTTCGCCCTGTCCAATGACTTGGCTGACGTGTTTACTGGTTTGGCTTTTGTTGTTGTCTTCGGTGGCGTTTATTTTCTGTTTTTTTTTTTTTTTTTTTTGTGATTTGCGAGCGCACGCTGCTTTGTTATTGTTGTCGCTGATGTCAGATACGAAAAACATACACATCCAAACACAGAGCCATGTGCAATGTGTGAAATAAATAAAAGCAACGAAAATACTCTCTCTTGCTTCCTCCAACTAGCTCTCACGCGCTCCCTCTCTCTTTGACTCTTTCTCTTGGGGACGAACAATGGTTGTTAATAAAAGCAACAAAAACTTGATGAAAGTAAATTGTATAATAAATTCGAGGGTACAAATTGTTACTTAAAATTATATGAAAACAAAACAAAAAATAAAATCTATGCAAAGAATTAACAAGAAATAAAAAATAAGTTGATTAAAAAATATTAAAACATTATAGACATGTTTTATTATTATTTTAATAATTTTTCTGTGTAAATATTTGTCAAATATCTGCTAACTTTGAACAATTTTGTATCTTGTACATATCCCCCAATTGGAAATTTTGAATTCCTGTAAGAAAATATTAAATATAAATATTTATACATTTTTTAATGTCAAATTATAATTAAAATATTAGAGATTATGACAATTTTCTGCCTGTTTTTTTAGATTTCATCATGGGTTCTAGTTTTTTTCTTTTATTATTATTATTTTTTTTATTTATTAATTTATTGTTATTTATTTATTTTTTTTACTGACCCATCACAGCAGCGGTCGAGATAAAAAAATGGTAAAGCATTCTCAAAACAAAACAAAAAAAAAGTTAAAATCCACAAATTAAAGTTAAGTATAAACAAAATGTTTGAGCAAAAAGTAAAATAAATAAAATTAAATTAATAATTAAATTAATAAATTAAAATTAAATTAATAAATACAAAAAATTATTAATTTATTGTTATTTATTTATTATTTTACTGACCCATCACAGCAGCGGTCGAGATAAAAAAATGGTAAAGCATTCTCAAAAAAAAAAAAGTTAAAATCCACAAATTAAAGTTAAGTTTAAACAAAATGTTTGAGCAAAAAGTAGCTCTTGTGCGTCGCCATACAATAGTTATTGTTTTTGAAAATTATTTTTTATTTTCATTTAATTCCATGCATTTTTTAGTTATTGAATGGTACTAGTTTTTCGACAGCCACTGTAATTACATTTATTTGCCATTTGGTTTGGGTCTGGGCAAAGGGTGGAGTGGGAGGCATTAGTCACTGGGGACAGTCACAGACTAAATGGCACTTGCTGTTCGTTCTACAAGGAAAGCTTCCCCAATTCCCCCATTTCCTCCAACCTCAGAAGGAAAGAAAACTAAAGCAAAGCAAACGGCTGATAAGAAAAAGTGAGTAATAATCGCACAATTCAAAGTGACGAAGTGCAGGTGTCGGTTAAAATACATATGTATAAATAAATATATATATATATATATAATATATGTAAGCGAGCAGCTAGGCAGGTGGGAAACGACAAAAAGGGGTCTTATGTTCTTGAAAAGTAACTAAAAACAATGTATATATATAGAAATTGATTGTAATTCAAACTCAGCTCAGCTGAAGGTCGTATAATGACTTTAACCAATAAAATACATCTTTATTGGAAGTGTGAAATAAAGGGGGGAAATACACAAATCGAAAAAAAATATACATATAAATACTGCAGCAAGTGTAGCCATAAAATAACCCCAAAAATTTCCCCAACCAAAAGTTCCTCTTCCTCTTTTCATTATCGTTTTCTCAGAATTGCAAAAAATAAAAGCCCGAAAATAGTATAGTTTCTCTATTTGACGGGCAAAAATTCCTGTCAAGCAAATATCTTCAAAGCAAAAATTCAAAATAAGACATTTTTCCCACGCTCTTGTTAAATATTAATCAACACAAAAAAAAAAAAAACAATCTAACAAATAGCCGAAAATGTTGAAATAATTATTTTTGTCACATTTTCAATGTCAACAATTTTCATACATTTTCAGCATACACAAATTATGCTTTCTTCTTAATTATATTTTTCTCTTTCCAAATTTCTATTTTGTACTCTTAATTTGAGGGATTTTTAATTATTTTTTCCCTTTTTGCTTTCATATCAATTTTCTTTTGAAACAAAAAAATGTATTTATGTAATTTGTATTTAATTTTAAATGGATTATCTATCAATACTTTCCATAATTTAAATTAAGGTAAAATCGTTTTATAAATGGTAAAATTTTTTCTGAAATAAAAACAAGACTTTAAAGTTTAAACACCGAAATACTTAAAGATACATATCTGTATCTGTATCTCTAGATATATATGTATCTTTAACCATTTATCGAGTCGGCGGCACACATTATTATCTACTTCCTGGGGACTATAGTAAATATAGCAACAAATCGAAAACAGGCCAAAACCTCCAAAAGGTAAAGAAAAAAGAGGCAAATAAAAAACAACAAAAAGTAAAAAAAGGAAGGCCTTATGTGGGCACAAATTAAAAACGAATTAATTTTTGCAGCAGCCGAATGACTTAATGTGGAAATAATTGTAATTGTTTGCAAAAAAAAAAAATAAATAAATAAATAAATAAAAATAAAATACAAAAATACTAAATACAATTTGCTTTACTTGTTGCTGTGCGTTTGTTATGGTTTTGTTTTTGTTATTTACTTTTGGTTTTAATTTTATTTGTTATGTTGTCAAGTCAAGGCTTTTCTTGTCTTTCAATTATTATATAATAATCAAAACTGAGCTTGTTATAATTTTAAAACTCATAAACAATATTTTGCAGTTAAAAAAAAAATGTATTCAATTCATATATTAACATGATTTAGCATTTTAATTAAATTAAATAAAAACAAATATCAACAAACATTCACTGCAGCTTTCCTACTTGTTTTATTTTCACTTTCGCATCTGTCGCACTTGAGTAAAAATAAATAGATAAATTTTTTTATTGCGACGCATGAGTTGTTGTTTTTGTTATTATATGTTTTTGCTGTTGTTTTTACAAATTTATTGGGGTTAAGGCCTTCTTGACTGGCCATCACCTTTTCTTGTTATTATTATTGTTATTTTTTTTGTTATTGCATATTTATTTTTAACTTTGAGCAGATTTTATTAAGCTAGATATGTGTACATATTTATGAACATATGTATTTTATTTATTTATTTTATATAGATATACATATGTACATAATTGGATTTAATTTTAAAAGCAAAAAATAAAACAGCGATTTCTCTTTGAGGACGTAAACGTTGCCAACAATTAAGCAAAATAAAAAAGTATTATTTTGATAAAAAAAATATATGTATATATGTACATGTATATATATGTATATATATATATATATATATATATATATATATATATATGTATGTATGTATGTACATATGAATTGAAAGTAACTTTCTTACTTTTTTTAATTTAGTAAATTTTTATTAATTAAATTTTAATTTTAATTAGTTAATTTATTATTTATAAGTTATAATAGTTTTTGTTATTTTATATTTTATTTACAGATACGCGCAGAATTTCCTTAAATAATAATTTTCATATTTTAGCTAAGCTAATAATAATATTAAAAATATAAATAAAATGTAAAGTTTCATAAGAAAATTGACATTTTATTTATATTTTTAATATTTAAAAATATATGTATTTATAATTATCTAATTAATTCTAGGTATTGTACATATATTCTCGTTTTGGCATTTTTCTTATTAAAAACAAACGAAATCGCTGCCTTTATTTGTTTTGTTTTTTTTCTAGACGAAGAAATTTGCTCTTGTTTGTGTGTGTGTGCTTTCTTAATTATTTTTTTTTTCTGTTCGTTTCGCATTGCAATCGCACTGCTGGCGTCGCTGCCGGCGTCCCAGTCAGATGTTCGCTTCTTATAACAAAAATTCAAGGTCATGCGCGCATGCGAATTTTATTTTTGTAATTTGTTTTTGTTTTTATTTTTATTTTGCCTTTGAGTGTGTGCGAATTTTTGTTTCTTAAATAATAGCAATTGGGAAGGGGGGAAAGAGACGGGGTGATAAAGTTTAGCGACCCTCCTTAGCAACTCGTGGGGCGCTCTCCCTCTGTCTCTCTCGCTCTTTCTAATTGCCTCCTACCTCTCATTCTAGCCCCCCCCCCCCCCCCCCCCTCCTNNNTCTTTTTTTCCCCCCCCCCCCCCCACATTGTATCGTGTATGTAAGCAATAAATTTAGAATTATCTTTTAAATTTAAAAATGGTCAAATAAAAATAAAATATAATTTCAAATGTTTTATACATATTTTCCATGTTATTTTAATTATTGTTAAGAATTTAATATTTAAAAAAATAATATAAAATAATACAAATAATAAAAATTTTTAATATTTAAAAATATATGTATATTAAAATATTTAAAGTAATAATTAATTGAATTCCACTAGAAATTAAAAGTGCACAAATACTACAATATATAATTTACTAATTAATAAATCCAAAAAAATTCCAGAAATAAATTAAATGAAATTCGATATTTGTATAAAAATAATTTTATTTTAATTTTTTTATTATACCTTTTTAGGATACAAAAAAATCTACCTGTGGCTTGCGGCGCAGTGGAATTGGAGCAAAAAATTAACAATAAAATTTTATATTTGATATTTTTATTAAATAATTTCTGAACTTTTTATTTTGTACTATTTTTAAAATATTGCATACTTTGAAATGTATTAGTTTTTAAATACATTTAGATGTAAACTGCATTTCAAAATATAAAACCTTGAATATAAACCCTCTAATTAATTAAACACAATAGTTAAAAATAAAAACAAAAATAAACATGTTTAAACCAATTTCTTTTCTTAATTTCTGCCCTTTCTCGCTCAGATCCATATCGAAAATTGATTCTAGAACGCAAACAAACACAAAAAAAAACTGCAGTCGACGTCGCTGCCTCTTCTTGTTCTTCTTTTGGTTGTTGATTAGTATTAGTTCATGTTTTCGAGGTGACCTTGAAAAAGTTTACTAACATTTCCCATTTCTATTATTTTTTTGGCGTTTTTCTTTGCTTGCTTTCTATGCGATTATTTAGCTCTATGCAATTTTGTTGTTGCTTGTTTTCTGCGCCACCCCCTCCTGCCAACCCACTTTGCACCCCATCTCTGTCGCACACTTTACCTGTTTGCAGCTGACGCAAATCAGAAAAGAGGCAGAAATAGCCCAAGTTCAGTAAAACCAAAATAAATGAAACATCTTATTTGAAAAATTAAGACAAGATTTATCCTAGGGATTTCCATACGAAATGTTATAGAAATTATATAGAAATAAAAAATCCCTTAATTTAATGTTAAAGATAATTGTAAATTTCTTTTAGCGATATCCCACTGTATTTATTTTTCGGGTATTTCTAGGTTATGGTCAAGGCGAAATCTAAGCAAATTTTGAAGGCTAAATACAATCACCAGAAAGATACAAATACAAATACAAAAGAGCGTATAGATCGGCGTGTCTGTGTTTAGTTTGATTTTGTAGAATTCTTCTAGTTAAAGGTACTGATAATACCTGCGTATTTTATATTTACATATACATATGTATATATTTTTTGCCCCTTTTACTGCTTTCATTTGTTTACGCAAACGAGCGAGAGGGAAAGAACGAGGGCGAGCTATTTAGACGAAAATTTCTAACAGATAAAGGTGTGTTGAACTTAAGCAAAGTACATTCAATAAATTATACATACTTATTTTTGGTTTTAGCTGGCTATGACTTTAGTTTCTTTTGTTTTTGCGGCGTGTGCTTTTTTATTGCAATTTTTTATTGTTTTTGCGCCGCTTTCAAAACAAACAAAAGCGCGCTGTTTCTCTCTCTACTTGTTCTGCTCTCTTATCCTCTCGCCAATTTTGCACGTGTATGCAGCGGCGTTTTCTTCTTTGTTTTTACACGTAAGCTCTTGATTTGTGTGTACGCGAAGCAAGGCACAGCAAGGCCAGAAAGTTGAATGACAGACAGCGAAAGTGCGAGCAAAGGAATCCGCGATTTCGTCACAACAGCGTTTTGCTTACGGAATTAAACCGAAGAGATGGACAAACAGAAATATTATATTTTTTCAATTTGTTGAGAATTTTCGATTAAGCACTGAGAATAGAAATGTAGCCAAGACTCAACTCTTTTGCCAAGAGCTGTAAGTAACGACCAGTTGCCATAACTGTTTGGGCAAAACTAAAATCGATATATGTATTTTTATTTTTACCATAGTTTGGTCACACTACTGTTTATGTTGAGGAGGCGTGAATTACCGCAGAAAAGTAAATTAGCCCAAAAACACCGTATAAAAGCTAGCTCCGCACCATTCTGTCCACATTCCGACAGCTCCTCCATTCGCGGCCACCGCGCTACAAGCCAAGTGCCGCACTGTCCTTTTGGACTGGCAAGGGGAATCTGAAAAGTGAGGCTGCCATGTCAATGGAGCCAACGGATGGCGGGATTTCCAAAATGGAAATGGACGAGTCGTCGGCGAAACAGGAGCAAATGGAGATTGTCGACATTGCGGGTGACTCCTCGGAGGACGAGGTGGAACGCAGTGGCTGCAGCAGTACCGGTGGCGGCTCACCAGAGAAGTCGTGGCGCGGTGTGCCCATAGAGGCCATTCACCGGGGTCGTCGGCTCTTTGAACTGGAGCACCTAAGCCCGGTGGGAGCGAGCAATATGCATCGAGTGTTGTATCAAACTCCCATAAAGGAGTCGCCCGAGCAGCCACCACGGCCGCACAAGGCACCGGGGAAATGGGACTCGGAACATGTGCGTCTGCCCTGTGCGCCCGAGAGTAAATATCCGCGTGAGAACGAGGATGGTACGACGAGCATAGACTCACGCTGGGAGATGATCGAACGGGCGCTGCTGCAGCCGATAGAATCTGCTGCAGAGCTCCAGGCAGCCATCCTGGCGTACAACACCACCTACCGCGACCAATGGAATTTCAGGGCCCTGCATCAGCTACTGGACGAGGAGCTGGATGAGAGCGAGTCGCGGGTCTTTTTCGAGGATCTGCTGCCGCGCATCATTCGGCTGGCGCTGAGGCTACCGGACCTAGTCCAGGCCCCAGTGCCGCTGCTGAAGCAGCACCACAACTCTGCTCTGACATTGAGCCAACAGCAGATAGCCTGCCTGCTGGCCAACGCTTTTCTCTGCACCTTTCCGAGGCGGAATACACTGAAGCGGAAATCCGAGTACAGCACTTTCCCCGACATTAACTTTAACAGGTGAGCGAGCAGGTGCACAGGAGAAGCATTCGCAGTAATTTGAGAATTTAAAATTGTAAATACACAATAGCTGTTATGTATTTATTTTTCTTTTTAAGAGGAATTATTTTGATAATTTTTAAACATAGTACCACGCACTTGTTTTGAAAAGAACTATTTTTAAATTAATTTAAATTAATCAACAAATAATTCAAATCCATTTCTCCCAATCTTTGACAGGTTATATCAATCAACGGGTCCGGCGGTCCTGGAGAAGCTGAAATGCATTATGCACTATTTCCGTCGCGTCTGTCCAACGGAAAGGGATGCCAGCAATGTGCCCACCGGTGTCGTCACCTTTGTTCGACGTAGCGCCAAGCCGGAGAATCAAGTGCGATGGAACGAGAGTGCAGCACCCTTGGGAGCAGTACCGTTGCATGTGGATGCGGAGGGGACAATCGAGGATGAAGGCGTCGGTCTGCTTCAGGTGGACTTTGCCAACAAATATTTGGGAGGCGGTGTACTGGGTCATGGCTGTGTCCAGGAGGAGATACGATTCGTGATCTGTCCGGAACTGTTGGTGGGTAAGCTTTTCACAGAATGCCTGCGACCGTATGAAGCTCTGGTCATGCTGGGAGCGGAAAGATATAGCAACTATACGGGATATGCTGGCAGCTTTGAATGGTCGGGCAATCATGAAGATCACACGCCCAGAGACTCATCGCGACGCCGGCAGACAGCCATTGTGGCCATCGATGCCCTCCATTTCGCCCAGGCCACGCATCAATATCGTGTCGATCTGATGGAGAGGGAGTTGAACAAGGCTCATATTGGATTTGTCCACTGGATGGCAACGCCCCCGCCCGGTGTGGCGACTGGCAATTGGGGATGCGGCGCCTTCGGTGGCGATCCCTATCTGAAATCTCTGCTGCAACTAATGGTTTGTGCCCAATTGGGTAGATCCCTGGCTTATTATACATTTGGAAATATCCAGCTGCGCGACGATATCCATGATATGTGGACGCTCTTTCAGTCAGAGGGCACTACAGTGCAGCAGCTGTGGAGGATTCTGAAGAGCTACAGTGAACAGGTGAAGGGAAAGGCCCAGGCTCAGGGCAAAAGTAAGACGACCAAAAAGAAGTTATACCAATTTATAAGGGAGCAGCTGGGAACTGGCAATGATGGAACAGGATCTCCGTCTGATGATTCGGAAGGAAACGCGGAAGGAGTGCCCAAATCAGGAGAAGCAGGAGCACAAGAAGCATCAGAGGCAGGCGTTTCTTCGGCTAAAAAGAAGCCATCGGAAGCAGAGGGCTCGGTAAGAGGATCAAGATCACCACCCGAGCACCTTAAGAAGCAGCCACAACAAAGCTCCCCCGATCTATTTGCCACGCAATCCTCCCTAGACAATTCCAACTCGTCACCAGATCCAACGGTTGCTCTCCTCCTATCCGACGATGAGGAGGCGAATGCCATGATGATGGCAGCCAGCTTAGAGGCGAAAAGCGAAAGCGGAGATCCAGCCACCAAACAGAACAGTAGCAGTAAAGCAGCCAAGAGTAGCACCAGTTGCAGCTCCAAGTCAGGTGGCGGACGCCAGTTGACGTTGTTGGAAATGCTAGACACTCATTACGAACAGGGACAGGCCACCAAGAGACCACGATCAACGCCCTCCAACTCGGCAAGCAAAAGTCGCAAGGAGAATGACGATAATTTGTTGGATGTTAGCGGAAAATAAAAATAGTGATTATACCAACCCAATACTTATATATTTATTAACTAAGTGATATTAGTGTAAACTATTTGATTTCCAAATCAGAAAATAGCCTCTCCTTTGTTTTTGCATTAAAAATGTAAGAGGGATGCCACAGAAGCCGCTTAGAGAAAGCCTTTCCAATTTTTGGCATACAAAACTGTTTTTGTTTTCAATCCTGTTCTGTGGCACCCCTAATATATGTATATATAAATTTTTTTTGTTTAAGATATCCTACATAATAAGCAGAGATAATCTTTTATATTAAAACCAAGTCCCTGCCTTGGAAACATTTGATTTTGTTAAGAGGTTGCATTTAGTTATACCAAAGACAAAAAACAGGATGCGTAACGCATCTTATATATTGTCATAAATTGTGAGAATTAACTATTGTTTCGAAGAAAGAATGCCTGGAAGTCTTAAACTTTTTTTTTCGGTTTTATAAATGCAATTTTTATTAAGTACTTGAAAATATTTTAAAATTTTTACTTAAAATAATTTTTATAGGTTCGAAGTCAAGAGAATCGGCGGCATGTAATTCCTGTAACAATCCCTTGAACAAAAACAAGTTAATACCTTGTATTAAAATTGAAAAATATATATTTTCTAAGTTATTTTTTTTTTTACTTTACTTAGGATTTAAATAAATTTATATTCCCTAAAAAAATGGAAAAGAAAAGAAAAGAAAATACTATAGAAATATTAATACGCTCTATTTGAAATATTTAATTCGAATTTATAAATTGCCGTGTTCTTTTACGTTTAATATATATTGGAAATATATTTTAAATGTATATATAAACAAATTACATAATTAGGAAACTGTTCGTGTTAATAGAACCCTTTATAGTTGAATATTTTAAGCGATATCTGGTGTATATCTTTCAAAGAACGTTATATTTACGTTTATGAATACAATATATATGAAAATGGGTTATAATACTTACGCACTCTCTCTTGATTAAAAATATTAAATATGTTTCTTATGAAATAAAGATCGTATATGTTATGTTTATATTTCTTAGCAATTTATTTTTTAATTATTATTAATAGAAACACTTTTTGGTTTTAATTTTCTTTCTTTTCTTTTTAATGCCAGCCCAACAGTTGCGACATAGAACTTTATTTTAACACAGCAAGAACATCAACAACAACCACAGAAAAAAAGCGAATATTATATATATATATATATATTTATGCATAAGTATTACTATGCAAATTTGGTAATTCAGTAGTGATTGCGTCGCTTATTGGATGGACAATACTCGGCGTACTCCTCCCAGGTGCAACCCGTTTTGGTGCAGCATTCATTCGTAATGGACGGAGCATCCGACCGACGACTTCTAAGGAACATATTCGCGTAGTTCACATGCAGCCAGGTGGAGCCATTTGCTTGAAGAGGAGGAAAAAGGATCAAATCTTATCAGATTGTCTATTTTCGGTAGAGGTAGAGTGTTCAGTTTAAAGCGAGTAAAAAAAGCCATTGTCGTGTCCATCAATTAAAAATTGTACAATTAAATATGTCTAAAAATAATGTAAAAATGTAGTAAACGGATGGAGACAGCGAGTCAGCGACAGTGGACAACAACACCAACTTGTTATGATACTAAAAATTTAAAAAAAAAAAAAAAAAACTCACGATCCGTGGAGCTCTTCTTGAGCCAGGACTCATCGTTGCCTGTCCTTTTCTTGTTGCGTCGTGTCAGCCGGTAAATGTCCTTTTCGCAGGCCCAGTATAGCTGACGGACAAGCTTGTCCCGGCAGCGAGAGTGTGCCTCCTGGTGCCACACATTCTCCCAGTCCGATTGGGAGCTAAGAAAACAGCAAGTATATATAATACAAAAGGTTATTTTCCCAATATTTATTTTTTATTTTCAGTTTGTACGAGCTTACCGCTCACGGAAGAGCATCTCCAGACCCTCCTCTGTGTGCTGCAGTGCCTCCGGCGTGGGTATCAGCGGCAGGACGAACAGCAATACAGCTCCACACAAGGTCCAGCTTCGGGCACCGACACCCACTGATGGCGGCACTAACATTCGGGCCATAACGCTGCGGCCTGATCCTTGAAAGATCCCTTTTTTTTCGGTGTGGTTAACACGGCGGACACGGGCCGACTGAGCGCTTTGGCCGCTGCGTTGTCCGGTTTTGAAATATAACAGCCAGAGCCGGCTCGTGGATTGGACGGCTCTGGCGGCCAACTGTCGGGCGTCGGCATAATTAAATCGGAGGGGTGGCGGTCAGTGTTGCTCTATTTGAAGTAATGAGGCCGGTCCCAGGACCAGCCATGTACGTCCTCGGCAAATCTCCAATCTAATGAAGAGCAACGGCAGCAATTGCGAATGCGTGTGCTGCGGCCCGTGTCGCTTATTGTCTTATTTATCTGCGGTCGGTCCACCGGCCACAAATTGGTCGCAACCTGTGTTACCTGCGCCTCGGCAACATCCTCCAGCCAACAGGTTGTTGCTGGCTAACAAAACATCATAAAATCCAGCAAGTTATGGTTCGCCGGCTGGTTTCCCCTTTGTTTTTGTTTGCCTCGTAAAAAGATGTAGCAACAGTCCCTCGCTCAGCACTTGATTTTATATCGAAGTTGGCATAAATTTTCCAATATTTGCTTGAATTTCAATACTGCCCACGCTCCGTGGACTGTGGGTAGGAAACCCATTTGAATTTCTTATTTTGAAATCAGTTTTCATATAAATTTTTAATTATATTACTGATAGACTATGACACCAAAACGATAAATTATATCCATATATGAAAATCAAATTAAATTGGAAAATTGATTAACTTATTTATGTTAATCAACACCCTTTCTCTGGAAGATGCCAGCTCAAGAAGTTTGATATATCCACAAATATATTGTATGATAAACCTAATTGTATATTTTTTTTAAATTATTAATCACATATCATATTAAAGTAATTCTTTTTGTGGAAAGATAAATCTATACAGATAAAATATATCTGAAATAATATATTCACCACCCATATATTAAAAAATATATACAAAATATTACCTTTTGTATATATTTATATACATTTGGTGTCTAAAAAAGCAAGTTATTTTTTTTCTGAATATATACATTGAAACCATCTAGTTTTTAAATTGGCTGTACGCATATTTTTGGAACCCACTGTGCATGCAGGTAACATTTACGCCCACACACTAGCCGGCCATAGGTTAGCTTAATAATGTCACTGTTTACACATTTATTCCCAGTTTATGTTACACTATATCTGGCTGTTCTGCTTCTTCGATTCCTGGTCGAGTCCTTTTTTTCGGGTTGAATTCTTGTGCGAGCTCAGTTTCTTGATGACTTTGTCAGTGGTTGGTTGCCCTTTGGAAATTCTGTATTTTCCTCAACAATTTTTTTTACGTGGAAAAAAATATATATGATATATGTATATAACGCTATGGAACGTACTGTATTTGTTTTGGCGAAGGCAAACAAGAGGAGTTAATGAGTAAATAAATAAAGTGTACAAATAATAAATTAACTGCTTGTATTTTTATACCCTTGCAGGGGTATTCGAATTTTAATCATACAATATATTCCTTGGCCTATTGATATTATTTTTTTTTCTTTAGGCAAATAAATTTACACAAACTAAACTGCATATGTATATAGGGATTTGTCAATCGATTAGAAATTTGAAAAAATCAGGAAGGCCATGACTTTCCACTCCATCTAAAAAGTATATAAACTAGGACCTCGTTCGGAAAACCTCAGTCCTCAGTTCGGGGAGCTACAAATAAGAGCTCTCCATATTTTTGTGGTTTATTTTTTTTTTAATTTACTTTTTTTTTTCCATATTTCATTATTTGTTTATTTATTTGTAACAAGTGACCTGTGGTGATGCATCCAAACCCCTGGGTAGTCAAAGTCTACTTAAACCTTTTAGTGGTTAAAAATTTCTTTATTTATTTTTTGTTTGTTTCTATAGTCAAAAATGAACATTGTCATTTCTCGAGTTCTTGTTATTCTTGAAGAGCACTTGTTTTATCCAGAGTGGTCAATTGGGTTTGAAATAAAGTATTTTATTTTTGTTATAAGAACTTTAAACTTTAGTGACCTGTGATGATGCATCCAAACTCCGGGGTAGTCGAAGTTGCCCAGTTCTTTTATATGTATATTTTATTTTGCTTTTATAAATATCTTTAAAATTCACTTTTAGTTTCAAATATTGATATTTCAATTTGAACGTGTTGCTATCCTTAATGATTTCTTGTTAAATCTTTATTTTTCTTTTATTTAATAATACAATTTATCAAAAAAATCTTAACTTATTAAGGGAAGAACTTTCGAACTGTGTGTGCAAATCAAATATGAATATAGTCTTCTTGATTTATTGAATAATTCATAATGAAAAAGTAACAATAAAAAAATTGTTGTCTCAAATAATGTGTAATAATTAAAACATAATTACCAATTATCCTTTTTGTTCTGATTAAAATGTAAATAAATCAAATTTTGCCCGAATTAAACATTGATCCCATTAAAACACGCTTTAATTTAGTGTACACAGAGTCATCAATTTTTATTTAACACATTGAACAAAATTTATGGTACATATACATTCATATACAAATACAATAATGCCAGCTTTTTGCCTTACACTATATATATATATATATATATATATATATTTAACTATTTGTTGCTGCTCAACGGGAAATGAAATGATTGCATATTCATTTCACATCCCTAGTGTCTTTTGTGTGTGGCTTGGCGGCTAGTAAATACCCTACATTTAAGCGGGTGAATACAAAAAAAATCTCTTAATTACTATATAATATTAAATTTTTTTTTTCAGCTCAATTTTTGTTTCTACTTGGTTTGTTCGAAAAATTACGCTTTCGACTTCATTTTTTTGCTAAATTCAAATATTGTTCAATTCCACAACTGTGCTAGGAATGCAGTAGGATATTACATTTACAATTATAAATATATATAATATATATATATATTAGTCCTAATACATAATTATACATTTTATTAGTTAATATAAGCTTACATATTAAGTTGAGCAAAAAAACAAAGAAAATGTATAGCAAAATAAATAAAAAAAATATAAAGAAATAATATTTAAATATTAATTTTAATTTTTCAAATTAATTTCCATTTTTAATTAACATTATAAACTCTTTTCCTAACTAAAGCAATCGTAATGTCAAACTAATTTATAATTTCGGAATTAAGCTGGTAAATGTTATGGTAATAAAAAAACTTTAATCCCGGTTAAATAATTTAATTAGCTTAAAGGATTATAGCACTTACACATATGTATGTATATGAAAGTGGGATTTATATATATTTTATTTATTTGAGCTTTGTTGGTACAAGGAATTAACTCTATATAAACATTTCAAATATAATTACATCTCTGATAATAACCATATAAATGTTTCTACTTAACTACCAAAACTGTCAGACATCCTTGTGCTACTCTTCTTATTTCCATGCAATTTATTTGAAATGGAAACAATTAGTTATCAAAAATGTTCAATTTAATTATGTGTGGGGAGGGGAATCCCCCCTGATCTGTGGAAAATCTCTTATGTTCAATCTACTCTGGTCATGCAATTTAATTATATAACTTTTGTGGCTGCCGGCGGGCTTCCTTAATTATAAAATTCTGCATTTAAACGCTTAATTACTAAATGACACGCACATGTAAAAAAAAAAAAAATTAAAAAGAACACACACACAGAAAAGGTTCTACACATTGTTACAGGAACTACTTTGTCCATTAACATTAAATCCTTCGAAGCCTTTATTCCTATTCATTAATTTTAATTTGTATGTAGATTTTTTTTATTGCCAATCATCAATAAATGTCAAAGGGAATTACAGCGAATCTTCAGCGGCATTTATAATAATTTTAATCATTTTCTCTTTCAACAATTGGATTGTAAGCTTTACTTTTGTAAAAATAAATTTAATTTAATTTCCTGTCATAAATTACTAAATTCTATGTTCGCTTATATATATATATTTCTAATTTACAAATTTATTTTAACACTATTTAAAATAAAAACAATAACAAAATGCTTTGTTTTTGCATTTTTAATAATATTTGCTTACAATATTACAGAAAAATTCATAAACAAAATCAACGAATCACATTTTGAAATTCGGAAAATTATATTCTCCTTTATTATAGACATAAATATATATATTTATTTATAATTTCAAAACCTGGCTAGATGGATTCTCCCATTATTTCCAGAATTTCAGTTTTAATTATTAATTTATTAAATTAGCAATCTGCAAGGGTATATAAAATTCGGCGAACCGAAGTTAGCTTCCTTTCTTGTTTATTTGTTAGTTTTAAATTCACATTTCCAAATTTTTTTGTTTTAGTAAATCGCCTTCAAAAAAGATGCGACGGCCTCCAACGCAATAAATTTCCAGGAGCTGTGAATGGAAATCGACAGTTTTAAAACAAGTTTTAAGCAAAAAGTTATTTCATCTATTTTATTTTGTACAAATAACAGTATATTAGTTTATTTTTAATGATTAATTTTATATTTTTTTATAGAAGAACTCGAAAGAAAACCTAGAGATGATGAAAGAGAGTGTGCAAGCAAATGATCTTCATGTGCATCACAAAACACAGGTGATTTGATGTTGAAAACAAGGAATTAATATTAACAATCTGATGCCTTTAAAAACATTTTACGGAACCTGAGGAAGCCACTATGTGACTTCCTAGGATCTGGACATACCCTTTCTCTTAGAGCATTTCAATATTGGACGTTCCGTTGCCGGTTGCAGTTCGCGTGGTCTTTGTCATTTGCTGATTGGTCATCAGAGGCGGTGGGCTACCGCACCAAACCACCTGGATAATTATTATTTAAAAAATTATTATTCAAAAAAAAAACTAGAGAAGGATAACTGCTCTCACCTTGCGGAAAGCCTTGCGAAAGTTGTCGGACAGGAAGGCGTAGAGTATGGGATTAATGCAGGAATTAGTGTAGGCCACCACATGGGAAATGATCTGGATAATGACCGACAGGTGACTTGCCCCATAAAGATCCAGGGCCTTTAGCACAAGGATTACCTATTAGGAAAATGGTTAAGGAAAAATATAAAGTTAAGAATGGGAATACACGCAGAAAATGTTTTCCTATAAGAACATAAAACTTGGCATTACAAAATGTATTTTAAATTAGAAAAGCTAGGGTCATAATATACGTATATAATAATAATATTCAATTTAAAAATATAGTGGCGATTTCGCATATATTTATGTCTAAATTAAATGCCTTTAAGGTTCTTTCCAAGAATATTGGCCATATGCCGGCACCGATAAATGCAATTGGCACATCTGTAATTGTAATTGAATTTGTAATTTGTGAGCACATTGATTTTGAGCAAATACTTTGAAGGATGCAAATGCAAGGAGCCTTCGTCCTTTTGCCAGCTTATTAAGCATTTCAGCAAATAAATTGCAAAAGCAAATGTCAATTTATTGCCACTGTTTGCCAGGACATTCGAAGGCAGCTGCTGCTGGCTGCCAAGTGAAGCCTCTTGAAGCGTAAGTAAAACTTTAAGTAATTTCTTGAGTTTGTATGTGAATGTAATTCATACCGACATTTGTCTATATAAATCTGCCTATATATATATATATTTATATTTAGAGATACATATATACTTACATGAATCGGCAGCCAGCAGATGGCAAAGGCCAGAACAACAACCACAACCATCCGGGTGACACGTCGCTTTCCCTTGCTGCAAAAGTAAAAACAAAAGAAAAACAAACCAGAAAGTTAGCCAGGAAGATATATAGAGATGGTCTATGGCTGTGGGTATTCGGATATACAATATATATTCGGTATATAAATTATGCCGCAGTTCGCTGCTCGTTGATTTATGAACTTTGCGTGTGTATTTCGAGCTCTTTTCAACTTCATTTCCATTTAAATTTAAAATGCAGCCTAATCCCTGTGCAATATTTATACAAGTAAATATATATTGAAACATATATAGATTCAGGATAATGTGTGAAACATATGAGAGTCATTGTGAGTAAATATGTGCACATTGATCGAAACCTAATTTCATGTCAATTATTTTATGGCCTCTTCTCTTTATTTTCATTTTCACACTTTATTTATTTGTTTAAAAAGTTTAATGAAATCTGCAAATAAATTGGCATTTCAGGGTAAATATTTAAATTGGATTTATAGCTTTAAACATAAATTATTTAAATAAAACATAAATTATTACATACATATTCAACATAAGCAAAGACACGTACTTCAGTTTACTTCATTGCCATTTCATTTCTTCTATTTGTTTTTAAGGACTAAAACTTCTTCAAGGACCTTAAGAGAAAGTGAATAAGTAGAATTTAATAGTATTTCGCTTTCGATAAAACCAAACTTTGCCAAAGTAAGTTCCAAGTATTCATCAAGCACAGACTTTAAGCACTTGAATTGAGTTTATGCGGAAGGAGGTTTCAAGTTTAAAGTTAATAAAAGTTAAACTTGAAATTAATGCTCGGTCATCCGGAACACGTATGGGAAAGTTTCCTGTTTTCTTGATTTTCTGTAAAGCTAAATTTAAGGTGGTTTAAGGATTCGTTAACCTACAAAATATATGGGTAAAATGGTGTTGAAAAATATTTTATAAGGCATTTATAGAACATATTTAGAGAGAACATAGTGACAGAAAATAATTATGGAAAATATTGATATACAAGATTGATAAATAATACTGATTAATAATATTAGTTTGAGATAATTGCATATAAACACATTTGCTATATCATGAGCCAGACCTGATTTCTTCAAGGAGTTATCGCTCACATTTGTTCTTGTGGGGCTTTTGGTTTCCTTAGCCCCTCGACTACTTAAAAATGCATGAGTCAAACCCCATGAGTTTTCCTAGCAGCCTAATAAAAAGCCATGCGTCATGGGCCGCAGGAGCAGAAACAGAAGGGGAATCAGTGGCCGCAGGTGCCAGCTAAGTGTCCGCCCTGGGGCACCCACTGCGTATGCTCGATTTTTCGGTTTCTATATGTTGAATTTTTGTTTTCGGGTTTTTATACTCACCGTGACTCGGCGGAAGGCTTGCAGCCTGGAGCACTTTTCCACAGACGAGCCAGCATTCCGATGTAGAGGAAGCAAATCAGCGTCAAGGGTGCCACATACGAGGATAAAAAGAATGAGACCTGGGAAAATGGAGAAATATAGAGAGTCCTGATTATGAATTTCTTTAGCAAAATTCTTTGAAAGGAAATAAAATAGCAGAAGTTCCCAAAAGTTATTAAATAGTTTAAATTGGAGAACCAACTCAGTAGTTTTTGTATTATTTGCATTCAATTTACAACTTCAATTCAAAAAAGTTAATAAATAAATAAATAGTTAATGCTGGACACTTGTTCCCTTGCCACCACATTAATTTTCCTGCTTATCACTTTCTGTGTCCGTTGCCAGTCGAAGGTCCTTTTCCTCTGCCATCTGCTGCCATGTCAGCGGCTTTTGTTTTCTGTTTTTGCATGGAAATTGTGAGAAGCGCTGACCCGTAATGCTGACCAGATACCAGAAATGAGTACCAGACATTTCCCAAGCCCCCTCCAAACTACTCTTCCCATCAGCATCTATGGAAAAGGCATACCCATTGCATCCTCTTCACTTTACCAGCTGCCGCTCATCCATAGTCCCAACAGACACGAACATACATATATGTACATCTATGTATGTATATTTTGTGCATGTGTATATAGCCCTGAAATATGTCTGAAAAAAGATAATTATGGATAATTCTCATGCTGTTAATACTGGGTTTCCTGCATTTTCCACAAACTGAACTAAAGATATTTCTATTCGAGAGGATAATGATTCTGTTAAGGTTGCTGCAAATTAGCCAAAAGTAGAAATACGTTTTGAAGCTTTTGCGTATTTAAAACAATTTTTAAAAATAATTTCACAGGCGTTAAATCATTTCAAGTTGTTTATAAAGAAGTAAAGAACCCGCTTAATGGGGATCTGCGTTTGGATATGATTTCAAGTGCCAATTAATTTTGGTTTAATATTTAACTATAGCCTTTAAATCGATTCACAGGAATATAACTCCATTATTCGCAGTAAATTTTCGGGTTAAGCCGATTTTCTGCATTGTTAAGACTGCTGGTCTTTTTAAAAACTTTCAAGAGCTGCAAAATTTTGCTTTTTAAAATATTTTTAAACTCAGGAACTGCGCTCCAATTGGTACCTTCTCGTCCTTGCTGGGATTTCCAATGACCTGCAGGCCTAAAATTCATTTGGTGCCCTCAACTTTCGAGGGGATTTGGTTTTTCTTTGATTGCGCCTGCGGTTGGGTGGCTGCCAGCAGCCAAGTGTAAATGATTAAGGGGATGCCCCTCGCCCACCCTGCCGGAAAAGTGGAAAGCGGAGAGCAGGCAATAAAAACAATAAAGCACACACCCGGCAGATCGAAATATGCAAAAAGGTGCAAGTCAAAGTAATATATCCATACAGATATCAGCTCTGAGCTGCCAAATAAAGGCAATGAAATGGAAAAGGTGGAATGTGTGATATTTATGCACTGGAAAAACCCCAAATTACATGGCTAAAAATACTCAAAATAATAAATAAAAAAAATATAATGGATTTAATAATTTCTGGGAGTATGCAGATATACGAATATTTCATTACTACTTTGTGTGACATTGTTTTGCTTTTCATTTGTAAAAAATGGTTTAAAAGATAAAATATATATTTGTTTCTTTTCTGCGCATCAATGGAATCGGGACGACATGCCGCAATTGTTAATAATCGCTGCCACGCCCATCACATTCATATTCTGGGGGCGGATGAGGAGCTGAGAATGCCTGGCAGTCATGGCCTCGAAATCACTTTGTTGGGATTATCCTCCATGGCCAATGAACATGTCGTTTGTTATCGACACCGACACAAGGACAATTTGTCGAGAAGGAGTGACATAATCCAGCCTGACACTTCGCCAGATCCTTATCCGAATCTGAAGAGAAATCCTGGCGCTTTATATTCGGATCTGGGGTTAATAAAGCTCCTGAATTATTATTTCAACTGCTGCAGCTGGTAATTGTATTAATTTAAATGAATATTGTTGCAGCAGAACACATTTAAATTTTTTATTAATTATTTTCTGAATTAGAAAACATTTAATCCAGTTAAATGTTCAATAGGAAATATTTTGATGTCATATTTATAGACACCTTTTTTAATAGAATTTATTGTTAATTCATTAATTATCTATGTTATTTTCTTATTTATTTTTAAACATTTACTTGACTATTTATTACTTTATATTTATATTTGTTTTATGACTTTTAAGACCATATCCTTTTGAGTGAGAGCTCTATGGCCGCCACAAAGTTCAAAGGATGTTTATTTTTTTAATGGTTTTCAAATTCCATTTCAGCCAAAACGATCTCGTCTGCTTTGTGGACAAATAGTCCTTATAATCATTAAAATAAAAAACAAAAATAGAAGTTCTCAATGCTTATCTAAATTAAATGTGTTTCTTCACTGAATTCCGGATATTCAATTGTTTTAAGGCATCAATGAGCCGAAACGGGGTCAAACACTAGTTCATCCCCAATATCTATAGTTGGAAAACTATAAAGTTCCCTTCTTGGATGGCTTTAGAGACGCTATATGCGATATGGACCTGCCATAAAACTTCACAACACAATCGTCATAAATAAAAGTGGCCCAACTTCGGAGAGAGAAAGTTCTGTGTTTCTTTTATATTTTTCCCCCCGTTTAAACTTTGTGCGGATGCTAATAAAAAGCCATAAACTGAAGTG
Organism: Drosophila mayri; assembly: GCA_008042485.1. Lineage (NCBI taxonomy): Eukaryota > Metazoa > Arthropoda > Insecta > Diptera > Drosophilidae > Drosophila > Drosophila mayri. The sequence goes on along the minus strand of VNJN01003515.1, from coordinate 12,669 downwards.
TGTGCCATGTGATAAATGGCGGGGGCAGCACACTTAATACCCCGCCTGACCCGAAAAATAGCTCCTGGGATTTGTCCATAAACGCGACGTCTCCTCAGACACTCTGCGAAATGAATCAACTTGCCGCAGGAGCTGGCAGCTTGATGAGAATTGGCTTGAAATTGGAGGGTAATACAAACACTTTTTGTATAATATATTAATTAAGAATATATGAAGATATTGAAACTACCCTTGGATATAAAAAATGTATCAAGATATATTTCCTGCTTGTAGGCACCAAAAAAGCTTTGCCTAAACATGATAACACTAACCTAAAAGTGTGTCAGTGCATTACATTTGATGTGTTTTATAGCAATCCGTCATCCCCTACCCAATCAGTTGTTATTGATAGGCACCGATATGTGCTAGGAATCGAGATGGATATACTCCTTATTTTGGATCATTCCGGGCGGGTCCCCTGCATTCGCTTTGCATCCTTCTGGCCTGAGTAGCAGCAGCCGTAGTGGCTGGCCTTAACACTCGTACTCGGACCAGGACCAGGATGATCCTCACGTTTGTAAGGCCAGCCAGGCATACGGCTGCCGGCGGAAACCAGTCACCATCTCCTCTCCGTGCTTGCCCGCAAGTATAGTGTGTACAGCTTGTGTCCGATGTCCCAGTGCCAAAAGGACATTAAGCTGCACACACACACGGTTCTCTGGCAAACTGCTTAGTAACTTGTGAAGAGATGGCGATACTTTGGCTTCCACTGCATCACACCGGCCGCCCCAGGAAGCATCGAAGGAAGCATCGGTACGGGTTTAACAGCAAGGAGATTTTTAATGGCGTCACTCTGGGTCACAGCGGGTTAAGCATAACATTTGGGTGTTCGGTCCCGTGGCAGATTATCTGGTTATCAATGGGAGCAGCCCCAACACCAAAGGACGAGCTGAAGGAGCTGTTCTAGCAGGTGAACGCCATGCAGGACCTCGTCTGGGTGATCCAAGAGCAAGTAGAGCCCAGTGAATGTCTTAAATCCAACGAACGGGCCTCGCCGGAGGGAGGATTGAACGGGCTCCCTCTCGGCGGGGGATGATCGCCCAGATGTGTGTATATGAAAGTGTTATGGCCTTATGAATACTTTTGTGTCGCCTACTTTCCCACTTTTCCATTTCAATGACTACTTCTCGAGGAACATTTATAGATTTTACTTGGCTAAATATTCTTCTAAGCTTGGGCTAGTTCTTTGCTATTTTATAGTCGCCATGGTACTCACCTGGAAACCGACCAGACTCCAGACCTCCTCCTCTGTGGAAAAGACGCAGGCGGTGCCGGCACTGCCGTGATACTGATAGATGCGCACCGAGTGCGAGAGAGCCACTGGAATGGCGGTGGTGACAATTGTTATCCAGGCACACATGATGGCCCTAATAACAAAATAATATATATATACATAGATTATTTTATTTATAGGTAATAAAAGAATAAATTGTTATTTTACAGAATGTATTATGTATTCTCTTTTTTCTAGTGGCATAAATATAAGGTGCACATTGTGGCACTGGGAAATTATTCTTTATAAAACAAAGCTAAGATGAGCATAATTAATCCCTCTGCTTTTGTTTTTAAATATTTTACTTAAGTCTCTTATCTGCTTGCAGGTTTAATTTACTTTTATTAGTTTCTTAAACCACCTGGCAAGTTTTTCAATCAAAAAAGTTTGGACAAGAAATATTTCAACGAGTTTGCTTGGCAGTTTTTGTGGTTTTTAATTTCTTGAAAGTCATTCTTAGATCCTAAAAACAAAATGTCAAGAAACTTAATGACAACTTTTCTGAGGCCATCAGGCTTGTCTCTGTCTTTAAGGTGGATTTTCTTAAAGCCTTGAGGTAGGCAGGACATCAGTGTGCTATCTTTGGCTCAAAGGCAAAGCTAATTATAAAGGACAATTTGATGCAATTACTCTTGCGATGTGGCGGAGTATATGGACAGAAGCTGCGACACTCAAAGAAAAAGTGTTTAGTTACACCTTTAGCTGTATTTTCAGGATGAAAATATGGAGTACTGCTAAGAGGATTCTAGGAAACTCGAGGAACCTTTTATAGTTAGTTATATAGAGCAATAAGATAGTCTTTACTTAAAAGTTTTATTTATTTTCTGGTTAAGTTTTTTGAGCAGTGCACAAAACAGGTCTCGTAAAAGCCACTTACAGTGTAGCATTTCGCTCGGTTCGTAGGGACATGCTCGTCACGGGATGGACCACGGCCAGGAAGCGATCGAAGGACATTAGCACCAGCGTGTAGACACTGCAAGTTGGTAGCAATTATAGTCTAGCTATATGGTATATATAACGCGATATATGCCGACCTACCTGCAGTGACAGGTGACCACAATCATGTACTGGACGAACTTGCACCAAACATTGCCGAACGGCCACTCGGGCAGGACGTAGTCGGTGGCCGTGAAGGGAACGCAGAAGATGACGAACAGGATATCCGAGACGGCCAGGTTTATGATCAGCAGATTGGTGGTAGAGCGCATTTGCTGGTTGGCCACAACCACTGGTGGGATAAAGAATATAAATAGAAAATATATTAAATAAATATTAATGTATAAGCGGAGCTTGAGACCTAGCAGCAGAATTCCTCATGGTAAGGATCTTGCTGCCATGGCAATACTCGCCTTTGGCTGCTGCTTTGTTCTACTTTGACCCCCATTTTTTACCTCTATTCTACCAGCCAGCTATTGCGCTTTCTCCACGCTTTTCCTTGTCCCCTGGAAAAACCTGCACCCTTGGCTTTGGCCCTCCAAGTTTTTCTTTTCCCTCAATTACGCGGACAAAAGGCAGCAAACAACGAGGACTTCTCTACTGGCTATACTGGTGGTGTGTGTGCACAGAGAGAAATTGTTAAGCAATCATAAACCTTCATAATATTTGTAGTAAATTAAAATAAGAGATTGGTACCTATTTCTCTTTATTTTTTTTTATTACGAAGAGTTTTAAATTAGTTTCAGGTTTCATAATATTTCATGTTTTGAAGAATGTACTGTTGATTTTTTGTATTTAAATATTTGTTTTCAGTGGTTCAGAGTAGGAGAAAGTCAACACGGGGATACGGGTAAACCAGGAGTCTAGCATTGTTGTTCCTTTCTGCTTTCACTTTTTGACCTGCCGTCTTCGAGCTTCTCCTGACCCTTATCCCTAGCCCTGTTCACCTTCTCTGTCTCTTTGTGTATGCTGCACACTCACTTTTTATATACAATTTCTTTTTTTTTTGCTTGTCCACTTGCAATTAGCCAACAATTTATGTCGCATCTCACAAAAGAAGCGTGACAAAGGGACAGAAAGAGAAAAAATATAGAAGAAAGAAGTTGGCCAACTCTGTAACAAAATGTTATTTTGGCCCAGGAGAGGATGCCGATGGATTGATGTGGGCCACGAAGCCACAGCAAGTTTCAACTCCAAAGGCCAAGAATCATTTAAGGGGAAAGTGAAAAAATTGAGAGGTGAAATGAGGGAAATTCAGGTGGCATGGGAAATGTTGCGGGGCACACTAATAGCAAATGTGTTCAAGTTTGAAAGTTGAAAATAAAAATTGGATTTGGAATATGGAATAAATAGCATTTGATGTATTTTATAAGAGTTCTTAATTTTATTGTCTAAATTAGTAAGCACTGAAAATATTCTGAATTATGTAAATGATTCCGAATTTATTTCCAAGTCACAAATATCTAATCCTGCTTCTTCTATTACTATTATTTTTTTGAGTGCAAAAGTACTTACAGCCAGGTGAGGCCGCAAATCAATTTCCTTTTCAAATATATATTTAGCACAGGATATTTCAAGGCAAACAAAAAGCGCAACCCCCTCGGAAATAGGCAACCTGAACACAGTTCAACGAGAAATGGCAATGGGAATGGAAACAATAATAACAATATGTATAAAGGAATACAAATAAAATGGATACATATTTCTATTTCCATATATATATATATATAGTATATATTCAGAAACAAACATTTGGTTCACTGGCAGCCCCATTTCAACCCTTGCCAAAATGTTATCTTGGGACATTTGATGTTTATTGCACCAGTTAGCCGACAGGATAGTTTTTTGGCAACAGATTGTTGGCCAATTGTTGCCACTTTCTGGCATTTGTTTCCAATTAGCTTAATCTGCACGTATCATGATTGGGTATATAAGTTATAAGTATTTTAGAAGAGCCACAGAAATCGTTACAGATTTTACATCATCTAAACAGATAATTAAACTTTCATTTATTTTTACAAAGAAACGTTCTACATTGTCGAACTGTTACGCTTCGGTAGAAATTTAATGGTTTGCTTTCCCCTTTTTTTGTATTAAATGTTTGCCATTTCCAACTCCTTGCCTGGTTTTATTTTATCAATTACAAAAAAAGGAGGAAATGCGACTAAAAAACCACTAGTCCCTGTGGTTAACCAACTTTTTGTGGTCGCACACATACAAGGAGTGCTGGAAAAAAAGGATTCGAAAAGGGAGTCTGCACTTTTGTTGGGACATTAACTTTTTCCCCACCATTAAAGAACAAAGTGGGCCAGTCTTTGTGGAGAAACAAAAACATTCCTTGTCTAGCTGGCATTTTACAAAATAATAAAGAGTGGCATAATTTATGGGCCAAAGGTGGAGAGAGCCTCTTCAAGCCCAAAAAAACTCCTGTTATTTAAGGCCAGAATATAAAATAGGGGCCAGATTACACATAAACAAATAATCAGGCTTGCATATGGCGCCAGTGGGTGTGTCCTAGACAGGATTTCCTGTTCACTCGCTTTTAAGGGGCATAAATTCACTTTTATTGAACTTTAATGTCACTCTAATGCCTTCCCATTTCCTCTGGCATCCTTTTCCCCCTGTTTTCCCTTCTCGCCTCCTTATTTTAGCCTGTAATTGATGCACTTCAACTGTGGGTGTGCGTTTGCTGGGTTCCACATGGCGTATACGCAATATTAACCTTATTTAGTACCAAAAGTGTGAAAACTTTGTACTTGCTATTTTTGATCGTAAATTTGTCATGAAGTTTTTGCAAATTTGCCATAAAAATTAGCAATTCTAAACTTCATAGTTATTTTTACCCTAAATGTTACCTAATTTGTTTAAATTATTTTAGTTATTTGTACTCCTTGAGTGGGTAATGTTTTAATTAACTCTAAATGCAGTGGCAAATGAGCAGAAATGATTTTAAGAGCCCTTAAACACCACTCTTTCCATGGAGAATTTTACGATTTTTGAGACCATTAAAAATGATTGCTCATTACTTAGAAATCAGTTGCATAATTCTAATTACACTGAATTTGATTCACAATTAAAATGAACAGTAGCACCGATTCAGAGCTACATGGAGATTCGCCAGGGCTTATGTTTTATGATCCAATTAAAGGCGGCCTTAGGACTCCTTTCCTGCTTAGTCCTTGGGCCATTAAGTGCATAAATGATTGCCATGCAGGAATATAGGAATTTTGGCCTTGCAGTTGCCAGGGAAATCCCGTACAGTTGCTGCCTCTTAACTATGGCAATTAATTTAAATTTTAATGCACAGAACACAGAACACAGAGCGGTGGGGAGACATCCTGTTTTGGCACATGAATATCCGGTTACCAAGGACCGAACCGGACAGAGCCCATGTTCATTGTCCTTTGTCCTGTTCTCGGCCTTCATTATATCTGTTTTGCCTTCTGTTCCTTTATTTGCATTATTTGCCAGCCTATACAAATACATTTTAATGTCGGCAAGCAGATATCAGTGGAAAGTCCTGGAAAATCAAAAGGAACCGAGGATGTTTTCCAGGGAACATACATTTTGTGGTTTAAATTTTAATTTTAAAGGAAGAATACTTCTTTTTATTAATATTATTTGCAAGTATTTTAAAGTTAATCTTTTAAATTTCACGACATTCTCGGATTTATTACCTTTTTATGATTAATTCGAAATTGTTTAAAAAAAAGTCTTTTAAAACAGCTGAAACTCTGGCTTTAACTTTGATACCTCCAAGTACCTTTGCCTCTGAAGAAGATCAACCCACACTTTCCTTTTCAGAAGGATACTTAAGCCTTTCACAAGGACATCAATGGGGAGGCATCTTAAAATCACCATAAAAATTCGCCTAGCTGCCATTTACATCGGTACATCATTACCATTGACACGCAAATACGAATCAATCAGCCAGAGAGGCTGTTAGACAAGCACACAGAAATAAATAATTAATTAATGTTAATAAATATATAATTTTTGGTTAAGAGTTATTGAATTTGTTCACTAAGGAACCTAAAATATTTACAGATCAAAAATATGAAGGAATATATGTGTAATATACTTTCTAAAGAAAAGTAAATATTTTGTCAAGTGCAGTGGAAGCGCCAGGATTCCAGTGGTGGAGTAGACAAGGAACCCTTTTTGGTATCACTTCCACACTCTGCATTCTTTTCTTTCTTTAACTTCCATTCTCTTATTTCTTTCTTTATTTTGTATAATTTTATTTTTTGTTCGTTTCATCACCGCTGCATAGTGTGATTATTGATGGGATTTGCATCAGGCAGCGGTGAAAGAACACAGAAAGAATCTATGGCCACTTACCAAGGGGGCCAAAATCCCAAGGTGGAGTGGTTAGGGACCCGAAGGATCTGAGTGTGGGTATGTGTAAGGACACCTGCATGTGTAGGCGAGGGCGTTGCCACATGACAATATGGCCGTCATGGAGCTGGCATATGTGTCAACAAGAGCGCGCCACAAGTGTGTGTGTGGAGGACGAAGGAGACGTCGAAGGGTTGAAAGGAGGAGGACATACTTGCCTTCCACCTTTGGGTTTTATTTTCTGGCACTTTTGTAATGCTCTCCTCTACCTATCGTCCTTCTTAAGGGGAATAAATAAGAAGACAATGTTCCAAGGATTGAAAACGTTTAGCAAATCACAAATTTTACAATAAATTTTGAAATAATTTAATGAGACTCAAGAGGTATTGTTTTCCAAGTTACTTAAACAAATATAATGGAATTTTATTTAAATATTCTGTATGTAAATAATAAATAAAATATTCTAAGCATTAATTATTAATTTTATTTAGCTCCTTAAACATTGTGTTCATCCTGGTTTAATGTATGAACTGTCCTCTATTTATTTCGTTTATTCGACTTTAGTGTTTCGTAGCCTATTTTGTAATCCAGAACGTGTAATGGTCTTAGCCCGAGGTTGGAACACAACGGAAGTCTGGCATTTTTTGTACCTGTTTCTCTGCCTTTGTTCTGCTAGCGAAACGGTGTTCAGGTCCTTGAATACCCATGTCCTCTGTCCTCTGTCCCCCGCCTAACCCCACAACAACTCACCTCTTGTACAGTAGAGTTGAAAAATATATAACCAATGTTTGCCCCGATAAAACTTTATTATGAATGGCAATTTCTATGCGATCTCTGGCCTTTAGTATTTGTTATAATATTATTATTAATATTTACAATATATTATTTTATTTAAGTGATATTTTATTTGCATAAAAATTATGCCTGTCTCTCCAAACTGATGTTGTATTTAAATTCCAAATTCCTATTCTAAATCATAGATTTTCTGCCACAGAGTACTAGTAGTTAGATATAGATATAGATATAGATATAGATATATATATATATATATAGATATATATGTATATACATTTATATATGGTGTAACCATGTCCCAGTGTGTGTGTGTCAGCAACCGACAGACATTGCATTGAAAAGTAAAACAATAAAATTGTACATGGCCCATAAAAAAGCATAAATATGACGAGTGTGCAGAGAGTGAGAGAGAGAGAGAAAGCGAGGGGGATGGTGGGGGATGCCCACGCACAATTGCCTGTGTGTGTGTGCTCGAAGTGTGTGTGTGTGTGGGTGGCCCACTTGGGCATTGTTGTCTGTCCGCGTGTCCGCGGGATGTTTGTGTTTGTATTGCCTGCTTTTGGGCGCTGTACTCAATGCTCACTGGTTATAAATTTTATCACTATCAACGCAGGATAATAAATGCGAGCGCCTTGTGGATTTGTGTGTAAATTTGGCCAACAAATACATATGTACATATATGTATGTGGGTCCTGGCCATATGCTGCTTAAATGCCGTTTCATTGCGTATTTCTCTGCGTACGTTTTTACGGGTTACGGGGGTTTTTCCTTCACAAAACACTCGCAAGTGTTTCCGCAAATTGCAACTACGTGCAGCCTGCAACATCCTTCAGCTGTCAGGATGAGAGAAGAAATCGTGCACTTGAACAAATGACACAAAATTGGATAAACCTTTGTTTAAATGGAAGGAATAGAGTACATTTCAAGGGTTTCAAATAATTTAATAAAGTCGTTCTTTGTTTTTATTTCTAAAATTCAAATTGGGACATTAAAGTAATTCTTATTTATTATTAATATATTTTTTATTTTGGATATTTTACAGTGAAAACCTAGACCCCTTTACATTGTTTGTAGACATTGCTTTGGAAATTGAAATAAAACTGCCCATGAAGGTATCATATTGTCCATAATCAAGGCTGATATTGCAAACAAAATATTTTCTTAATTATAAAAGCTACATTAAATAAACGAAATGTGTGGTTTTCTTGGTTCCCAGTTTGTTTGGTGTATTTTAAACCTTCAGAAACAGAACGAAGAAAATATGTGAAGCTCTCGAAAGATTGAAGCTTATTCTAGGAGTGAAGTGCCCGGCAGTCTCCGATGATAAAGTGTTCGATGCTGGTCTATTAAACACGGAAAGGAGCCGGTGTGTACAGCACACACACACATAACAGGATTTACAGGTGCAAGGACATGCCTCATTCATGTGTGTCCGCATTTATGGCTGGTATTTTCCAGGAATTATCAGAGAAGGCAAAAAAATTGCCGGAAAACTGAAGAACAACTTGACTAAAATGTAGCATAAGTGAGGTATAGGTTTAGGAATAATAAAAAGGAAAAAGAGGAATGGTTTTCATGTTCTGTATAACTTTATAGCTCTATTTTCTACTTCTCTCACAATGTTCACTTAAGTAGATTTCTTAGAACCAAAATCTAGTTATGAAATACTACAAAATAAATAACTACATAATTGTTATGTTTACACCTTCGATTCAAAGAAAAATGCGGGAAATTTACAATACATTTCCCTGTGAAAACTCATACTAACAAAAGGGCGAATGAAAACACATTGTGACCCTCTCTTTTTGCAACAGCATAACATCTGACAAGACGTTATTAAGTCTGCTTCCACCTATTCAGAATCCTTTCTATCCTTCGATACATATATCCTTGTAAATGGGAGTTTGGAAATCGTATTACGCCTGCATTTAAGTTGATTCTGCGGTTCCATCTGCCCGAGCGCTGAATCAAAAGGATATGGAAAAAGGGAGACTTGTTCAGGGAGCCAAATCGAATTTGTCAGTCCTGCCAGGACACAGCACAACAACTGCAAAAAAGGCAAGCTACAGGATGAAGCTGGAGTGGTCCAAACTAAACTTTACCCTGGAGTTAAATATGGTCTTTAATCAGTTTTACTTGAAAAATTAAATGCATCTTAGATCATATTAAATGCAAATAAATTTTGATTTAATTCCTTGAACTAAAGTTCTTAGTAACCCAAAAACGTGTTGAATCCTTCGTTACCCCAGATCCTTGTAAATTATTTTTGTGAAATTAATCGGTTTGTTATACTGAAATCAACACATTTCCTTTCACCATCACTTAGTGAGAGATGAACAAACGGATTGTGCTTGGGGAACTGAGTCACGTTTCTGGTCGTCTGGCAATTACAATTTTATAAGCGAATTTTCCGGGACACTCCACCAAGTTTTCCCGCCGACAAAGCCTGACGAAGGCCAATGCAAATCGAAGTGACAAGCAACCAGAAATATTCAGGAAACATAAATTATAATTAAGCATTTGGATCCGGGATCTGCGAACTTGTGCTTCTGCGGTGGATTTACGCAAATTTCTGTTGACGTTTGTGTCCAATCTGGGAAAACTTATGCATACATTTGCCAAAAATATCGTGTTGTTTATTTGAGTTCTGGTGAATTTCCCATCGGATTATATACACAGCAACAAAAGGGTTTTATTCGAGGAAATGTAGTCAGTTTTCAAATCTCGATTGCATTTGTTTATTTGGAAAAGAAAAAGTCTTAAAGGTTTTTAGATATAAAATAAATTGTACAAAAAAGCGAGTTCATAAATACCAAGCGGACTATGCCAGAGATTTTCAGTTTTAAAAAATGGAATTAAGAGTCTTGCAGAAATTCTCTATGAGAAATTGAAATAACGAAAATATAACAATGATTAAATTTCGAATATAATTCCATCTATCAATGTGTCGGATGTGTTTGTGGTGGGAAATTGACTTATCTTCTTATGAAATGCACACAAAGTGCACAGCATCCCTCAGATAAAATATCGAACAAGTATGATTGAACGACTTTGATAATAATGGCAGCTTTGATGACAATAATGGGTTTCCTAAAGTTAATGTTAGGATATGCCATTTTGACTTTATATTCTTCTATAAATCATAAATCAGTTAGAAAGTAAATCAATTGTTTAGACTTAACATTTTCTACTAAGTCTGGTTAGGCTTTTATTTTATTTTAATATATATTATGCCATTTTATTATTTTATTATTTATATATTATAGTATATTATTGTAAATGAGCAACAAAGTTAAAACTAATTAAACTTTGTGTGGTTAAGGATCTGGGATACCCTTCCCCATCTTAATGGTAGTTTATTCTTAGGGCTGGTGTGCCTCTAATTTCTGCCTCCGTTATTTCCCACAGAATCCACACTTTCATTTGCAAATCATTTATCATAACGTCGCCAACGCAGCTGACAAAGTGGTTTTCCCACACAGTGGCAACCGATGGAAAATTGAGAAGGAAAAGCGTGGGGTATGCCACTTGCGACTTTAATAAAAGTTTTCCTCAGCCTGTCAGCAGAGGGAGTGCTATAGATAGACAAAGAGAGACACAGAAAAAGAGGCAGGTAAGAGGAAACCCACATGAAAAACCCTTTTCAGTGGGTTTGGTGTTACTCAACGCCTTGGCCTTGGATAACTTTCAACGAGTTCCAGTATTAGTCTCCATCTCAGAATTTTTTTTATATTTGAAATAACGTATAAGATACGTACTTTAATTTATTTAATATTCTTATGTATCATTTTAATTATAATTTTAATTCTTATTCAAATATGAAAATAAATTAAACCGAGGGAAGCTCTTGAACTTTAGCTTACTGCTAAGAGGTACGTAGGTCTGATTTTATACTATATACTCTTATATACTCTCGTCTCGATATCTTGGGTTTAGTTTTACCTTTCACCTTTTTTCGTGATTATTTTTAGCCCTTCTCTGAGCTTCTTGAGCTTTTTCCTTCCCTTTGTTTCTTTTTTTTTTGTTCTGCCGCACAGCAAAAGACAACACAAGAGGGTGTGCACACACACAAACCCACAGGTGAGGTGGTATGACCTCTGAGAATTTCACACCAACGCCTTGCAACGTTGCAACCAGAAAAAAAAACAAGAAAATGTTTAAGAAGCAGAAAAAGGCTGCATTCTAAATGAGTTTGCCTGTTGAGATTTTGTCGGCTTTGCTGATGATAGGAAACATACAGGCACACCTCCAAGCACACACTCAGAACACACACATAGGACATACATCACAATGCAAGTCCTTAAGTGCTTCGAGGTAAAATCCTTCAGTTCTCTCAACCGCATTGCACAGTTTTTCATTGCCTACTTTTTGGGCCTGGCAAGAGGTTCAAATTCAATTAAAAAGTAAAAAATTAAACAAGATCCAGAACTTGCTGCAAAATATGATTAGCTATATAATAGGTCTATTAATTATTTATTTATGTATAGCTAAATTTATTTATTAATTGAAACAAATTGAAAAAGATTTCATACTCTCTCTATTTGTCCTATTTGTTTATTTCTACTTAAAATACTTCTCCTTTTAAAAAACTTGCATTGGTCTTATCTTAGTAAAACTGATTACATTTTTGCAATGTCCGCAAAAGTGCAATCTTAATGATCCCATCAAGCCAGACAAGGACACTTTCCCAGTCACATTCAGAGTCGCTCTCACACCTCCGCCACTTCCCTTGCTGTCCCTTAATGGGATATAAAAAATCAATTAGCTTCCGCTTGAATGCTCAGCTCTTGCAGGATGGTCTTATATTTTTATGGTCCTTCTTCCAACTCCCCCGCTTCGGCTTCATTTGCAATTATTACGCATAATTTGCCAGAGGTTGCTAATGAAAGCCTTGTGAGTACAGCTTTTTATGGCGAAAAGGATCGTCCCCACACCGGGCGAAAATAGTGTTTAAATTCATAAAATCTGCATAAATCAGAAGCCAGGAATTAAATTCCCATATGCCAGGATTATGTGTGAGAAGGAAATGATTTCTAAGTAAATTATTTTCCCAAAGCTCAACTGTCATTTCATATCTTTTCAACTTAACTCTAGCCCTGCCTTTAATCGTCACGATTAGTAAAAGGATATTTCTTTGCGTGGTTTAATAATGCTTATGACATAAATTTTCTTTGAGTGCACTTACCCAGAATGACAAGTCCGTTGCCCAGGAGTCCGGCAAAGCCGATAATGCCAAAGAATACCGGAACTATCGTGGAGACGATGCGCTCGAGGGCCACACTCTCCGC
>VNJN01003497.1:0-119294 GCA_008042485.1 Drosophila mayri | reverse complement strand
TGCAAAACTATCGGAATACAGTTTAGGCAGCTTACTCCGCAAGCCTCTTGCATTCTGATAGGAGATTAACTGCGAAGTATTTAGTTTTTTGGACAGAGTCCGAGGAGGTAGAGGGCACAGTGGTCAGATCGGGCTTAGGAAGAGTTATCCCAACCGTTTCTTTTTCTTAGCTTCGTATTCTTTAACTACAACATACTCGGCCAGAATTTGATTGAGCATATCGTGCCGAAGAATTCGTTTGGGATATTTATTTTGAAAGATAAAATATCCCTAGCGTAAGAAAATTTGAATTTTTCCACCTTTAATTTTAAATTTCGGCTCTAACTTTGCCTCGTATAAAGGCAATAACATCTTCAGATGTTTGGCCAGGGGAGAGCCGCGAAACAAATATCTGTTTCGTAGGTGGGACAGCTATGAGGGCTTGAGGTGAAACAGACTGAGTGCCTGTAGTGCCCATATTGGCCGGTAATTCCTGGGGGGATAAATTTACGGGGCTATGGGGGTCAAAATTTGTGCTCCCGTAGGAGACGAAATTGAAGTTTGCGGTGGAACGTTTAGTCCCACAGCACCTTCGGGAACCGACTCTTTCCTAACACTTGACCTCAGAATTCTGGGATTTGATTCTGAGGTCGAAGGCTGAGTCAAAGGCGGCTGCTGTTGAGAGCCCGCCGCGGGTTGTTGGGATCCGTCGCAACGCTGCACTCCAGTTGCAGATTTTTTGCGCCTTGGAGACTCATTTAGTAGCGTAAGGCTATTAAATTGTTTCTCAAGCGCTAGGAAGCTGTTATGAGTTTTATTGAAACTCGATAATAGCTCCTTAAAACTGCCCTTGGTTTGCCGCATGAAAGACGACATTTCCCTTCCAACTACACGACAAGCCTCGCAACAGTAGCGCAAGCCGATGTTTTTTCTCACATCATCAACAGTCTGGCCGGCAACCCCAATGCAGTTTGTGTGCAGAATGTTGTCGCACAGCCAGCAGCCGATGGTAAGATCACTTGACAAAATTACCTTCTTGCAGGATTTGGAGAAGCAGACGATATCGGAAGACATTATTAAAGACTTACCACTGTACTTGTAGCAATAGATAATAGGGCGAAAGATGTGATACGAAAAGTGCAGCTGCACCGAGAGAGTTGAAGCACTAAAGAGCGGGGGAGTGTGAGAGAAAGCGAAGCTTCGAAAACGTTTAACTGTCGCGACAGAGCAACAACTGCTAAACGGGAGAGGTGAAAAGAGGAAACACAAAAAGAATAGAAAAGCAAACACAAGCAGCACAATTAATTATTGAAAATAAAGAGATTAAGAATAGATTAATAAAGCTGCATGCACACGCGAAGTGAACGGGAACTAAATAGAACACAAAGTAGAAGTTTTAAGAAAACCCCGTTGTTTTAACGTAGAGTTTTTACAAAAACGAGAGCGCAGGAAAAAACTCGACCGTTCACTTGGAAGAGACAATGATGATTATTATGATCTAGACAGAATTAGGCAATTACAGATCTTATTATTTCTGCAGGTTGGTATTTTTCTGAAGGAATGGAGTCTAATTTAATTTCCTTGCCAGGCTAGAATATTGAGAAACTCGAAATAGTTTTCCGCGGATATACCAAGCGTGTATAGAGCTTGTGCAATCCTTTTTTCAATGGGAATAGGCGGAAGCCAGTTGGTGTCCTTTTTTTTGAGAACTTCTAACGTATCCACCAAAATCAAAACGTCCGCTCCTACATCCACACGTTTCTTGGCATTTGCTCCTTTGTAGAGGACAATTTTCAATAGCCTCGAAATCGTCATCTTCTTTTGAGCTAACTGATATTAGAGCGTTAGCCAATTTCAGGGTTTGCTGCTGTACAACAGCCAAATCTTCCATATTTAAAGACTTTATCTTACGTTTTTTATGAGTGACAGCTTTCGAAAGGCTATCAAATTGGATTGATAGACAGAGGGGCAATCGAGGGTCGCGAACAGTCTGTTTTATTATATTTGCCATTCTTTTTCGCAGCCCGCTCGGAAAATACTAAAAAGTGCCACACACTATTCTAGTATATTTGTTTTCGTGTCAGGTTACCGGCCTTTAAAACGGCCGCTGACGAACAACCGTTTTCAACTATTTGCCTCTCGCTCTCTCTCACTGCTTGAAGACGGTTTCTTACTGTCTGGATACTATGATAAAGCAGCGGAACAAATGTTTTATCTTTTCAAGAATGACCACTAATTTTACTATCTGTTTGGCATTTTTGGCCGGCAAATGATGCGGTCATACATGCTTGTATACAACATTTTAAAAATGTAAATAAAAAATGAACAAGAAAATAAAAACTACTATTGCCATGGCAGTAATTATTGTCGTAATAGATAAGGAAGATTCTTAACCAAATAAGAAGCGATCCAAGTATTGGTTGAGGCCATACTTGCGAGATCAATTAAAGGCCAATATTCTTCCTATGTACGTATTTTTAACATGTTTTTATATCAATAATACGCTCCCTCTCACCTTCTAATATCATGTCCTATCATAATCTAAAATATACTTCCCTTCTTCCCTCAGAATACGCCTATCTCTGCAATATCTCATCCTACACTATAAAATAAAAGTAATATTTCAAAACTTATTAAACATTTTAATTTATATTATCAGATCTAAAAATTAGATGAATACAATTAATTACATTCAATCCTATTAAATAGTATGTAAACAAAGTAAAAACAAACTGAAAAGAATACAGCCGAAGGCCCCAGACGCCATGGCTTCTGTATTAGATTTAAGTTTTGTAGACATTAGTCTACTATGTTATAATATAAATATATCAATAATTTACATTCTTATCATTATTTTTTGTTTGTTTTATAGTTAATAAATCTGCAGCAAACTCCTATGAGGTTTTTTGAAAATTTAACGGATTTACGGAACTGAAGATAGTAGACAGAGGGGCAATTGGGTCGCGAACAGTCTGTTTTATTAAATTTGCCATTCTTTTTCGCAGCCCGCTCGGAAAATACTAAAAAGTGCCACACACTATTTTAGTATATTTGTTTTCGTGTCAGGTTACCGGCCTTTAAAACGGCCGCTGACGAACAACCGTTTTCAAGTATTTGCCTCTCGCTCTCTCTCACTGCTTAAAGACGGTTTCTTACTGTCTGGATACTATGCTTAAGCAAAATCTACCCGGATTCGAATTTCTATTATAGTTTTCAATTTCAATCTCTCTGTTTAGCCTCTGTTCAGATTTAGAACCGCTAGACGAAAATTAAATATTTTTAAATACAATGCAATAGAAATTGCAATCGTTAATTATATTTCATTCTCCGATGTTTCAGAAACATTATTGCATAACTGTTTTAGCTAATTGTAACATACTTAATTTTTATATTATTATCAGAATTGGTTCAATTTTAACCTTCCGCGTTATTGTACATCCGTCGACCCGGAAAGACAAATTGTCTGTCTGTTGTCAGCATACCCAAATAAGATCGTCATATCCCTGAATTTCATTTTGAACTATAAAACGGTTATTAAAACTAGTACAACAAGTTTAATTAAATATTATATATTTAATAAAATAAATTAAATTTCAAGAGCATATTTTATATTTAAGAAAATAAATTAAATTTCAAGAGCATATTTTATATTTAATAAAATAAATTAAATTTCAAGAGCAAAATGTACAAAACCCGATGCGAATGTATAATCGACCTTAGTAAGTTTTTCTGAAAATCTATTCGCGAAGATTTCAAGACCTTGCCACCAGAAAAGCTGAATGCAACTGAATATTTTAAATTTCCACAATTTCAGTTGTCTCTGATATTTCTTCCAGAATTTCTAAGACTAGTATAAAACTACCGCATTAATTATATACTTCATTAAAGATTTAAAAGCTCCATAGGGCTTTACAAAAGGGCAAGGTTGATATAACACCGATGCATCGCTTAAAATCGGTATTAAAAAGAAACAAAACATTGGAAAACCTTGATGCATCGATATTTTCAGAATTACTTATTCCGATTCATGGATTTGAAATTCTGTCGGCCTGTTTTTTTTATATTCATTTATTATCCTAATTGTACTACATGAAAAAAAAACAGATACTTGGAGAGTGGTGACATGACGAGGCAAGGGTTCGCACTGTGCGGTACGACCGCAAAGCAACTCTTTCACAGTCGGACTTCGCTTCATGCCATGAGCTGCTCACCATGAAAAACTGCCTGCAGCGGGTATGGGATTTAATTTTTATTTCCCGAAAGGAAAATCCCCCATTCCTTTTTGGGATATTTTTTTTACCAAGCAGTTACTAAGCAGTTCCAAGCAGCGCGCTGATGAAATAATATTATACATCTATCTGCATATCGGCGTTTTATATCAAATTGGCTACGTAGCTCGTTGTGTAAGCGGCTGGTCTGAGAACCGCAGAGTCCCGGGTTCCTCAGTACAGCGAAAAAATTTTTTTTAGTTGAATTTCCCCATGAACTACCCCATGAACGTTGCACAGTGAGACGAGCAGCGGTGTCGGCATCATGAATTACCTCGGCCGCCCATGTATAAAAGCGAATGAGTACTTTACTTGCACGGGAGGCCCAACCCCATGAGCGATTCGGTGGGAAAAGCATTTAGATTTCATAGTGAAAAGTCCGACTGGGTCGCGCAATGGAAGGTCGGTCCGTTCCCTCCTTTCTCGCCCTTTCCGGGGATCTCAGCGCCTTCATCAGTTTCGTCAGAACTGACCAACTTCAGAGCCCTATTGTGCACTGCGTCCGGGCCTGGCGCCTTCTTGGGGCGTACTGCCCTCCCCGTCGTTTGGGTGACGCTCCACATTTGGCTGCATGGTCACGGGCCCTCCTCTCGGAGCTGAACTGCGCGCTTTCAGTCCCTTGACCACCATCCTGTAGGTACCTCCCCAAGGGATCATATTCTGCCTCGTCGCAGGGCTGCAGGAAGTATTCTCGCTTGGCATCCCTTATAGCTGTTTTGAGGGCCTTCCTCGCCGCGCTCGGCTACTCGCAAAGTGCCGCGTGCACGGGTAAGCTTTCGCCGGGCGTGCAGGCAAGGAGAGACGCAATAGCCGACCTTTCGTCCGCATGCCTGTGTGAGCCTGTGTTATCAAAACTGTGTGTTGTTCTGAATAATACCAGACCCTTCCCACAAACAATAAGAAACGAGTTGTTATAGTATTATTATTATATTGTTTTAATATTTTTTTATCAACTCGTGTTTTTTTTTTTGTCAATTACTGCCTTTTTCACATATTTGTCTTATTATTATTAGTTCGTTATACAACAGATATTCCATTTTGAAAGATTAATAGTCGCAAATACTTGAATGGCTAATGTTTGAAGATGTTAGTTTTGAGGATGCCAGAAGTCATTCATGCACTGAGAGGCCATTTAATTTTCAAAGGTAGAAAGATCTGTGAGTACATTCTTTTCTGCCATTTTTACATTAAAATGTGAAATTTACATTTGTTTGATTATATATTATATTAATTGTAATTCTACATATAATACGTGAAATGATGAATTGTTGATAAGTATTGCAGGAAGTATGATGGCTTGAAATGCATAATGTGATGACAGCGAGACTTTTTGATGAGCAGTCTAAATTTTTCTGGGCATATCCTAAGTCATATATATGCATGCTTAGGATTCTGTATTGTGTACGTTCATTGAGAAGGCGCATATACTTTCTCCCTTTTTGGCCACAGCCTTTGCTTGGTATTGACCAACATCATCCAAATTACACTTGGTGACTGTAAAACAATACAGATTACTATCCTTGGTAAATGAGTATCGTGAAAGTGTTTCGTCTATTGGCTTCCCGTCCTTAACCCACACTAAATTCAAAAGTTCAGAGTCCAATTCACATTCAAATGTGGTACTTTCCATTTCCAATACCGAAACTGAAGTGGGAAACTTTACAAACACAGGGTACTTGGGTTCATCACCAGGCACAGATACATTAATGGTGCAGGTGCTAAAGGATTCACCAACATCGTTGAAGGCTTCACAAGTGTAGGTGCCACCGTCTTCTGGGAAAATTTCTGCAATTTGCAACCGATATATATTTGCTTCGTTTGTATATTGGAAATCTTTGCTGGGCTTAATTTCCTTGTTATTATGCAACCAGACAACATCAAAGTGTTCGGCGCCAATGATGCGGCAAGCCAATGTTACGGCATCGCCATCCTTAACAAAGCGCGACTCTAAGTGACTAACTATTTTTGGTGCCTTGTCACTGGCGATCACATGGCGTTTTGTTGTGTTTTTATCAAGAGCTAAAGAAAATGAAGGGAAACACAATTAATTAAATTATTAAACTTGTTTGAAGATTAAATACTTACGTTTTATTGTTAATTTGCATTTAGTTTCTACAGAGCAAATCGAATTTGTGGCCGTACAAGTAAAGACACCTTCATCTTCTGGGAATACCTCATTAATAGTTAAGGTTGCGGTACCGTTTCTATATTTTAAATCCATAATATCCGACGATGAAATTGATTTTCCGTTCTTGGACCAGGTTATTTGTGGCTCTGGGTCGCCCTTCACCTGGCAAGTTAGTACCAGTTGTTCGCCATCTCGAATAGTGAGATCATGAAGGGATTTAGTAAACTCTGGTTTGCACATTAATGAGTCATCCGGAGGTACTAGAGAATAATATATATATATATATTATAGAAAAATTTACATGTAATGCAAATGTCTTCCATTTTATAAGTAGTATTCATTTTATACTGGGTAACGCTGAACATGTGATTTTGTGTGGCCTGGGTTCGATTCCTGCCTCCAAGGAATACGAAAATTTTTGTAATTTAAATAAATTAAGCAGGTCGTTTGCTTACATTTGTTTTATTTTTTAGTATTAAATTCTGTAACTATTTAGATTTACAGGGAAAAATTAAACAAAAAAAATAATTTGTTAAGTATAAAAAAAAATTACGCATCGTAGACGGGATTCGAACTCGTGACAATTTATTTTATGTTACATTACGGGTTGACTGCAGCTTAGACAGCTGCACCACGAACCAATTCGAACTGAGTAATTTCAATATCATAAAAATGTGAACATAACTAAAAAGTAAACGTTTTGATTTATTTGGAGCCCTATGCCTGGGCTGCTCTTGTACACATTAATTGTATTAATGGCACGATCGCAATGAAATTTAGAGAATCTGTGTATTTTGATAAAATACATAAACCTTTTGAATATGGTTCACATAACTTTATAAATTTGGGAGATATATGTTTTTTCTTTCAAATAGCTCCACAAAACTAGGGATTAGCCAAAATTGAAAACAAACTTGATCTGCGTGCAGATATAAGAAGTCTAAATCCCATAATAATAAAATAGATAATAATAAAATAGATTTTTTATGATACTCGATATTTTCCATATGGTCATTATACTGTTCCTGAATAAGAACGAGAGGATCTCCAAAAATTTAACATATGTAATTTAAAAAGATGCCTGCAGGACTCAATATTTCTTGTTTTAGAATGTTCTGTTTTCATTTTCAAATCTTTTTTATGACTAATTTTTAATTACTTACGTATCAGTTCTTTGGTAGCACTACGTGACCTTGACGGGCTACCTGGGGCCTGTAAACTATTCGATGCGTACTTCTTTTTGCTAGAAATGCTATTTTGTGGTATGGAACCTTCGTCTTTTTTGTTGACCTAACAAGGTAGAAATTATTAGTTATGTAATAATTAAAAAAATATATTGATTAGAACTTGCCTTTGTTTCAGAAATTGGGTTAAATTGCCGAGATGTTATTATTGGTGGTGGAGCTGGCTTTAATGGTTGCTCTATGTACTTTCGGTCTGATTAAAATAATACATATAAAAATATTTTTTGAATCGTTTTTGTTGGTTTGATTAAATATTAGTTTGGTATGTTTAATGCAACACATAAGTAGTGGTAGAAAGATTTTTTATGTATTTTTTTAAGATTAGTAAGTCTTATTTTTGCGTTGCTTTTATTTGTATTCATATTCATATATATATATATATATATATATATATATAGTTCGAAAAAAAGTATTGATCGTTTCGAGGAGAAAACTAATTGAAATTTTTGTATTTTGTTAAAAAATCGACTGTTATTGCCCATCCTCACAATCTAAAATATTAAGAATGGAAAACGACCTATTGTTACAGAAAATGGTGTTTACTTGAGTTCATCGATTATTTTATAATATTGTGTCCAATTAAAGTATTATTTGTGGCATGCCAGGGAAGGAAAATAAAATGTGTATAATTTTATTCATTTTTATATTTGTTAATATATAATTTACCTCCTGAATATAGAAAATTGTGGGCAAGTTGGGCCTGTTCAGGCGTAACCCATTCTCCTGGGAAAAAGTTTAATTTTTAAATTTAGAATATAATAATTTTTAAATAATTCTAAATTCTAAATTCCGATTCCCACTTACTAAACTATTCATATTTATTTACCTTCAACAATAACTACACATTCGGTTTCATCCATTCCATGGCAGTTTGTAGCCTTGCAACTGTACTTGCCAGAATCCGATGGCTTGCAATCAATAATTTCCATGGTGACGACACCATCTGAATGTGTCATGGCATACTCGTATTTGCTAAGCTCACGGCCATCCTTGTACCACTTGACCGTGGGCACAGGCTTTCCACTAAGACAACATAAAAGTTTACAGGTGTCGCGGGCCTGCATTACACGCGGCCGCAATAGGAATGTAAAACTGGGCGCCGATTCGGATTCCTCCTGCCAAAATGTATATGGCAGAGGTTCACGTCGGCGAACTGGAGTTGATTCCGTACGGAATTTAGGTAATTCTTTTGGCAATGGTTGAACGTTTAGGAAGACAACTTCTTCCCTAGAGCCATAGTGATTCTCAGCACGTATTATATATTCACCGCGATCGTCTAATTTGACTCGATTAATGATTAAGTAGTAATCGTCGCCAGTATAGCGCTTCATAAACTTAACACTCTGTCGTAGTTCAATATTATTGTGGGACCAGGTAACCGTCGGCGTGGCTATAGCTATGCATCGACAATAGAACTTGACACTCTGTCCCTCATAACAGAATTGTGATGACGGTCGGATTACGAATCGTGGCGCTGCTTGTCTACGATCAATAACCGTTTCATGAATCTTATATTTTTCCATTAATAATTTACGCAGAGAAGAGTATTCGGATAGCCGTCCAATTGGCAATAAATATTTTTCGAAATCTTTGTATTTCTTTCGCAACTTTTCGCGATACGCCAAATAACGATCACGGTTAAGAGCTTGAGTGTTACTACTATGATCTCCGGTTAACCAAGGATGCAATAGGCATTCATGTGCCGTCATACGCTTCTCCTTGTTAGCCACCAATAGCTTGCGGATAAAGTCTTTGCCTTCATCTGAAATATACTTGAATGATTCTATATCAAAGTCCCAATCGCATGCCTTGACATTCTTAAGTGTTTGTACATCATTATCGCCGGCAAATGGTGACAGGCCGCTTAATCTATAAATAGGGAAATATTTAATACCTACACTATATTAATTTATAAAATAACAACTTACAGAACATAAGCTAATACACCCGTTGCCCACATATCAGTGTAGAAACCAACGGGTTCTCGGTTTACTATTTCCGGAGCAGCAAACTCCGCGGTGCCTGTGGTAATTTTTACTACTTCATTTGGATCTAGCCTAGTGGCCAAGCCAAAGTCAATAAGCTTGACATTCGTGCTCAATCTAGTTTGGCACATGATATTCTCGGGTTTGATGTCTAAATGTATAATGTTCTTTTCGTGCATATGACGAATGCCTTCGCATATTTGCCTCATGTAATTAATAACCTCAGCTTCCGTCATGACATAACCTTCAGTGGTAATACGTTCAAATAATTCACCACCAGATAAGCTATTTATAAAAAGAAAATATTGATTAATATATAGCTTAAAAAAGTTTATGTTTATAAAAATAAGCTTACAATTCCAATATAAGAACCATTTCATCATCATCCTCGAAGGCATCATGTAAATTTATTAACTTTTGATGATGCAGTTGATTCATAACATCGATTTCCCTACGAATTAAATCCTTTTCAACGGCATGTGAAACGGGTATGAACTTTGCAGCAAATATATTTCCAGTACTACGCTCGCGACAGCGATGTACCACACCAAAGGCACCAGTTCCGATCTCCTCCAATATATCGTACTTATCATAGACACTTTGTTGCGATATTTCAACTGGCTGTGGTACAAATTTTGAATATATGTCAAAGACATATGAATCGTAGTCCTTGATTGGTCCATCCGCTTTACCCCGCACCTTTTTGCCATTCGCATCAAGCTCGTATTTACGTTCTGTGGGCTTCTTCTTAATTGAGTCTTTCGTCCTAATAAGAGTGCTCGGTTCGGATGGCTCTGAACGTCCGTAAACATTATCAGCATAGATACGGAAATCGTATTCTTTACCGGGCGTTAGACCACTGACGGCCATTGATGTGAACCGCGTATTACCCACGCGAATCCACGAAGATAGGGGATGCTCACGACGCTCTACATAATAATTTGTGATGTCACTGCCACCATCCCAGACTGGTGCCTTCCAATTCAAAGACAACGAATCAGTGGCAATACTTTCGATAGTGAGGAAGCGTGGCGGATCGGGGCGATCGCTTATTTGGACTTGAATCACAGCTGCATCTGAGCCAAGCTCATTTTCCGCTGTTATTCTATATGGTCCCGAGTCCAATTGGGATCCATCACGAATTGTTAGGACCGCATGTCTCTCTTTCACCTCGACATGGTAATGTCCACCAGATTCAATATTCTCACCTTCCCTAATCCACTGAATGCGTGGTTTCGGATATCCAGTGAATGGTATTTTGATAATAACATTTTCACCCTTGTCGAAGTAGGCGGTATCTCTGAATCGAGGTGGAACGTTCAGTTTGGGAGAAGCTGAAGGAAAAAAATTTGTTTGTATTATTTACGATGTGAAAGTTAGAAATATAATTAATGTTCTGTACTCACTCATAATAGCTAAAGCAGCTCTAGTTGATTTTGCACCCGCTTTGTTAACAGCACGACAAACATATTCATCTGCATCTTCGCCAAATACGTCGTTGATATTTAGAAAATAATTATCGCCTTCTGCGTACATGTGATATCTTGCCCCAGTGGTTATCTCTCGTGCGCCCTTATACCATGTAATGGTTGGTCTCGGAACTCCCGTTATGGTGCAAGTGAATTGGGCATTATGATTTTGAATGCAATTGGCATCGCGTAACGGTTTCACAATCAATGGCGGCGATGCAGCCTTTGGATCTATTATCTTAATTGCCTGCGAAGCGGATGAATACTTCGATAGGCCTGCAACATTTTGTGCAAAGATACGGAATTCGTACTGCCGACCTTCAATTAGGTTGGAGCAGTTTACTTGAGAAGCAGCGCAGATGGTAGCGTTGACACGCTGCCATGTATCACTGCCAATTTCACGTTTCTCGATCCAATAACCTTGAATGTGAGCACCGCCATCCGATTCTGGCTTACTCCATTCCAAATGCACAAAGTCACCGCCAATCTCAAGGATCTGCGGAACGCCTGGTGGTGAAGGTGGGTCAATTGGGGCTTTGGCTCGTATCGGATTCAAGCCCTCAAGTGGAGGGCCCATTCCGTTCTCATTAACAGCCATAACACGGAAAATATATTCTTGATTCTCGAGTAGACCTTGGACATTGAATGAGGTATCTTTGCAGGTACTAGACACCGTTATCCAGTGTGGTGAGGAAACATCCTTACGTTCTATAACATAGTGAGTTACCTTAAGGCCACCATCATAGGATGGTGGACGCCAGGACAAAGTACACGAATGCTTGTTAATGTGAGAGATTCCTATTGGTCCGATCGGTTCTGAAGGTAGACCCGTAATATGCACATCAAATTGACCAATGGCATTACCCGAATCATTAGTAAATTCTATTTGATATTGACCTCCATCGCTCTTAACAATATCACGTAGAAATATGGCCACGTAGTCATCAAATATGGTTAACTTAATGTGGCTGTCATCATTGCTATCCGACTTCGCTACCACTTCGTCGTTACGTCTTAATATCACAGTTAAAGGTTGATCGCCAGAATAGTAGACCTTGATCTTAGCATTATCACCTTCAGGTAAGAAAAGATTACTGGGACATCGGTTAATGATTGGTGGAGATCCGATCTTAAGGTAACAGGAGGTATGGACAAATCCAAGAGAATTGATTGCCTCGCATGTGTAGTCACCGTCGTCGCCAGCCTGCACATTTGATATGTGCAATCGGAAAAGGCCATCCTTGGAGTCGCAATTAATACGTCCTACACACATTTGAATTTCTTTACCATTTCGGAGCCATCTTGCTGTTGGGAGAGGCTTTCCCGATGCCTCACATTGCAAGGTGAAATCTTTGCCATATGGTGCAACACGGTCGTGAAGTTTCGATACCCATTCCGGTTTCTCTCCACCGATTACTTCACAAACCTTAATTGGCATTGTACATAAGCTTGGCTCCGATCGTCCCGCTGCATTAACAGCAAATATACGAAACTCGTAATCGCCCATTTCAATCAGGTTAATCACTGTAAATTCCGTATCTAAGACATTGTAATCGTTACATTTAACCCAAACGGCACCACCGATATCCCTTCGCTCAATAATGTAACCAGTGATACGAGAGCCACCATCTCTTAACGGCTTTTCCCATTTCAAATCTACATAATTTTTACCAACCTTGGTGACTTGTGGTGTTCCGGGTGGCGATGGCACGCTAAATTTGCCTTTAAGTTTAAAGCGCAAGGATGGTGGTGAGGGCTTGCTTAATCCTGCAGCATTCTTTGCCTTTATTCTGAACTCATATTCAGAGCCGTTGGTTAAGTTATATAGTTGATATTTGGTATCTTTGATGAGATAGTCATAAGTATTCCACGATGAATCATTTACTATATCACGATATTCAATTTGATAACCTTGAATACGAGAGCCACCATCGCCAGCGGGTCGTGTCCAAATAAGGGTGACATTTCCAGAGTCCCAATCTATTACCTTTGGTTGGCCCGGTTCATCTGGGACTGTAAACTGATGTTTTGCAACAATGGGTTCGAGGATATCAAGCGGATCAGATAAACCATATTGATTCTCAGCTCTAATGCGGAAATGATACTTATGTTGTGGCTCCAAACCCATAACATCGTAATGGGTGTTACGAACAAAGCTACTAACTTTCACCCATGTTCCACTAGCATCAAGCTTTTCGACAACATAATTGGTAATTGGTGATCCGCCATCATCTAACGGAGTCTTCCAAGCGAGTGTGCATGTGTCCGGGGTTATATCATAAGCATTTAATGGTCCCTGCGGTGGACCCGGTCTATCCACAACTGTTACATGGCATGAGGCTGTATCGGAACCCTTGCTATTGGTCAGTGTGATGGTGTACGAACCAGTTTCACTTCTCTTTGCATATGTATTATAGTAAACCGAAGCATAATCGTCCGTAGAAAATGTGATGCGTTTGTCGGGTACTACATCAAGACCATTCAACTGCCATGATGGGGTTGGTCTTGGGTTCGCATGATATGGTACAGTTATGTGAAATTCTTCGCCGGCTATAACTGTCATATCGCGTATCGATAAATCAGATGTTATCTTTGGAGCATGAGGTGGTCGACGGCAGAAGATTAGATCACTGGCTGCACTGTAACCAGATTGACCAGCCGCATTAGTGGCCGCTACTCTGAATTCATATTCAGCATTCTCTATTAGATTCGGTATCTTACAGGTCAAGTCGGGACACAGCGAATGTACAGCCTTTGTCCATTTATCCTCGCCCAATAGGCGTTTTTCAATAATATATCCCATAATGGGTGAACCACCATCGTGCTTTGGTTTTGACCATGCTATTGTTATACTATCATCCGTTGAGTCAATGCCACGCGGTATTCCAGGTACATTGGGTACATCAAATGGATGTCGGGCTCGAATAGGCTCTGTTGTATTGGCTGGATCAGATTGTCCATACTTATTTTCGGCGCTTACTCGGAAATCGTACTCCTTGTTAATACTAAGATTTCGCACTCTTACAAATGGGACTGTACAGAAGCTACTAACTTTCGTCCATGTGGAGGAATGGGCTTCCTTCTTCTCAATTATATAATTCTGTATAGGAGAACCGCCATCGTCTTTTGGTGGATTCCAATATAGTGTTAGGGAATCCCCTGCAAATTCGTCTGCTCGCAGTTTAGTTGGCGGCGCTGGCCTATCCAAAACTTTAACATTAATGGTCGCAGTATCAAATCCTGATGGATTCTTTAACTGTAGACGGTATTGACCGGAATCCGAACGATTCGAGTTTTTCACCACGAAGGAAGCAGCGTTATCGGTCAAATGTTGATGGACCCGCGTATCAACATCATCTAAGACACTGTCATTGGAATACCAAAAAGCATTTGGTTTGGGAAAAGCCACATATGGAACATGTATACTAAAATCATCACCAGCTCGGCATATAATATCTCGAACATTACCCAAATCCATGCAAGGTTTGTTGGGTTGCTCTTCAATAGTGACGGGTTGCGAGGGCTTTGATGGTCCTGAACGGCCAACATCATTTTCGGCAATAACACGGAATGAGTATTCCTCACCCTCCTTCAGATTTGGTACCGTATAGATTGTAGAGTTTATGGGCGTATCATTAACTGGCTTCCAATCCTTATCATTTTTGCCCCGCATTTCGAGATGATAGCCCTTGATTCGCGATTTTCCATCGATGCGTGGTGGTCGCCATGACAATGTAACACTATCCTTAAATATACGGTCGGGCTTAGGTGGTTCTGGCGGATCGGGACAATATCGTTGTAGCTCTGCCGTGACGGTATCCGATGGTTTTGACGGTTGACCGGGACCAGCCTCGTTTAATGCAATTATCCGGAACTCATATCGAGCTCCATCCCGTAAATCTGGAACGGTATAGCTAGTATTTGGTGTTGGATAATTATTGCACTTGATCCATTCGCCACCGCGCTCACGTCTCTCCACAATGTAACCGGATATGGGTTTGCCGCCACAATAGTCGGGTGGATGCCATTCCAAGCTGACGGAGCTTGGTGAATATGCAGCAATAGTTGGTTGGGTTGGTGGACCTGGTGGATCGAACGGTGACTTCGCTAACACGGGCCTGCCTTCAAGAGCATCGGAAATACCATAAATATTTTCCGCTCTCACACGGAACACATATTTTTTGCCCTCGGTTAGACCCTTAACCGTATAGTTTGTCTTGGGACAATAACCGGGCACGGGCTTCCAGTCGTCCACTCCAAATTCAGAGAATTCAATTATATAACCAGTTATCTCACTGCCACCATCATCTTTAGGTGGATTCCATAGCAAAGAGATATGATCAGGTGCTGTTTTCGTATAGGTCAACGGTCCTTCTGGTATTGATGGCTTGTCAACGACAATAATTTCAATGTCCGCAGAGTCCTTTCCGAATTCGTTACTAGCGGAGATTGTATAAGATCCGGCGTCTTTCCTATTTGAGTCTTCAATACGGAATATGGTCCTTTCAGAGTTGGTGTCGTAGGAAACACGCTTGCTTTCCACGACCTTTGTATCACCACACTTCCATTCAATAGTTGGTGTAGGAGCACCAGAAACTGGTATAATGATATTAACAGGTTCACCGGCACGCACCTTAACACGTCGTCCCACCAAGCCATCCAAATATAGTTTTGGCTTTTCGCGCAGCGGTCGGGCATCAAAGGTTGACGATGGCTCTGAAGTCTTTCCATTGCCAGCGGCATTAACCGCCGATACCCTATATTGATATTGGTGATTCTGTGATACTCGATCGTCTTGATACTCTGTTGTTGGGACTGGCTGACCATTTATTTTAATCCATCGTCCAGTGCCCATATCGCGACGTTCGATGTCATAGCCAATAATGGGTGATCCACCATTACTTATAGGCTGTTTCCACTTGATCGATATTTGATCCTTGTCACTATCCGTAAGCTCAGGTTTGCCTGGTGTTCCTGGAACTGTATATTGGTTTTTGGCAATTATCGGTTGATCTGAAGTCAGTGGATCAGAGCGTCCCTGTAGATTTTCAGCCATTACTCTAAACTCATATTTGGTTCCTTCTAAGAGTCTAGGTACTACAGAATGATTGTATTTGGCATTAACATAATTGACAGCTGGAACCCAACCACCGCCATGGGTTAGATCACGTTTTTCTATTACATATGCTGAGATCTCAGATCCACCATTATCTTTTGGTGGCTTCCAAGATATTGTTACTGAATTCGCTGTGACTTCCTCATATTCCATTGGACCATCGGGAGGGCCGGGACGGTCAAGTACTATAAGTTCGAAGCTGCCTTCATCGATGCCAGAATCATTGCGTAAAAGTAGGTGATATATTCCAGAATCGGAGCGTTGGCAGTTAACAGTGTGTATTACAGTATGGTGACCAATTGAGGTAATAGTTGATCGTTCATTTGATTTTACTGGATCATTATTACGAGTCCATGTCGCTTCTGGAGCAGGTTCACCAATAAAATCTATATCTGTGTGGAAGATGAGACCACACTTTATACGTATCTCTTGGAGGGGTGTGATTATCTTTGGGGGCAAATAGCGTGCCTTAGCCATTACCACATCGGATGGTTCCGATGGTTCCGATTGTCCTGCTTCATTCACTGCAATCACTCTAAATTCATACTCTTGTCCTTCGGTCAGCTCTGGCACTGTCGCCGTATTCTTATGTGATGGGACATGTAGCACATTAATCCAATAGGGATTACCCTTTTCCTTTTTCTGTATAATATATTCGGTTAACGGAGCTCCACCGTCACTCTTAGGTACATCCCATTGTAAGTCAACATGGTCGCAACCCCAGTCTGTTATATTGGGTTTACCGGGAGCATCAGGTTCATCAAACTTGTTCTTAGCAATTATACTCTTGGATGCCTCTAAAGCATCAGATTCCCCAATGGCATTAACGGCCTTGACACGGAACAAGTATTCTTTACGATGAACAAGCCGAGTGACATCGTGAACAGGATGTGTGCTCATGCCGGCGTCTGACCAAGTTCCTCGCGACATGTCCATTTTTTCAATAATATAATGCAAAATCGGTGAACCGCCATCATCTTCTGGGACATTCCAAGCCAAATGACAGCCATCTCTGGATATTTTACTAATATCCAAAGGTCCCTTTGGAATTGATGGGCGATCCAGCACGGTGGCATGCGCGGATGCATCAAATGAACCATGCTCATTCTTTAGGATTAACGTATACCGACCTTCGTCACTACGCAATGCCGCCGATATTTCGAAGTTAATTTCGTTTTGAAACAATGTACACTCACCTCGGGAATTTAAGCCAATTTCCTTGCCATTATATAACCATTTAATGGACGGCTTTGGTGACGCCTCAATAGGTAAAGTCCAACCCAATCGCTTGCCAGCATGAACAGTAATATCGTTCAACAAAGATTTATCAAAGAATGGTGCCAAGAATCTTGGCTTGCAAATAACTGTGCTCGATGGGTCAGATGGATCACTTGGTCCACCTCGGTTAACGGCAATTACGCGGAATTCGTATTCACCCCCGTCTGTTAATTCTGGGATATGAGCTTTGCACTCATCGTTGGGAACGACTGCAGCTCGTTCCCATTGACCAAACTTCGGCCGTTTTTCAATAATATAGGAAGTGATAGGTGATCCACCATCTTTTTTTGGTGCAGCCCACTCTAAATCGACAAAGTCTTTGCCCCAATCAACAGCCTTCGGTTGACCGGGCTTATCGGGATGTGAATAGGGATCTTTGGCAGTTATTGGTTGTGAGGTAGTCAAAGGCTGAGATTGTCCTTGCTTGTTGACAGCACGAACTCTGAAGCTATAATCATGATTTTCAATTAGATTATCAGCACGAATTTCAGTGTCAGCACTTTCACCAACTGGAATCCATCTCATGGCTTCATTATCCATTTTTTCCACAATGTAATGTGTAATCTCAGAGCCTCCATCATCTTTGGGTGGTCGCCAGCGTAGGGATATCGAGTTTTTGGTAATATCACCATTGCGTAATGGTCCCTCTGGCGTACTTGGTACATCTAAAACGGTAACCTTAACGGTGTGTTTGTCGATACCATTAATGTTACGAGCTACTAAGGTGTAAGATCCCGTATCTGAACGTTTGGCATCTAATATACGTAACTTGGTTCGATCATCAAGGATGGTAATTTTGACACGATCCGAGTTAATCACCATATTATCCTCGTGGGTCCATTCTTTGGATGGAATTGGTTCACCCGTTACTGGTACATCAAATTCAAAGACATTACCTGCCTTAATTTTTACATCTGTCATAAAGTTGCGATCAATTTTGGGAGGCATATTTTTGGGTCTAGCAACGTGTGGTTCTGTAGGGTCACTGGGTGCACCTGCACCCGCTTTGTTCAATGCCCGAACACGGAATTCATATTTAACACCTTCAATAAGATCGGGAACGCGTCCAGT
This sequence comes from Drosophila mayri, assembly GCA_008042485.1. Classification (NCBI taxonomy): domain Eukaryota; kingdom Metazoa; phylum Arthropoda; class Insecta; order Diptera; family Drosophilidae; genus Drosophila; species Drosophila mayri. Next base: position 100,756 of record VNJN01003497.1, on the reverse strand, counting down.
AGTGGTGTCACCATTTACCTCACTACACTTTTCCCAATCGGGTGAATACTTGTCACGCTTCTCAATAATGTAACCGATGATGGGGGAGCCCCCATCACTTTCTGGTCTAGCCCAATCCAAATCTACGAAATCTTTGTCAAAATCTTTAATGACCGGAGTGCCAGGCTTTGTGGGCTCATCATACGGATTTTTAGCCACAATCGCTTGGCTTGTTGTCAAGGGTTCTGAGGTACCTTGACGATTTTTAGCACGAACTCTAAATTTATATTTGTGATTGGGAGTTAGACCCTTCACTTGGAGAGTGGTGGTTGGGCCGTCTGTCTCACCAGCTGGCACCCAACGACCCGTTGCCTCATCTAATTTTTCAACCATATAATTGTCAATGGGTTGACCGCCATCATCATCGGGAGGGTTCCAATGGAGACTGCAGCCATCGGCATGCATATTATCAATCTTGAGTGGTCCATTTGGTGGCGATGGCTTGTCAATGACTGTTACTTTTACTTCAGCATTGTCTTCACCATTGGCATTCTCTGCATGAATGGTGTATAAACCAGAGTCGGCTCTTGTTGCAGAAGTCACCTTTAGTTTAGTGTTGTACTCCACATTAGTTACCTTGACGTAATCCTTTGAGATTACTTCCTTTTTCTTGAGGAACCATTTAGTTATCGGTGCGGGCTCACCAGATACTTTGCAATCAAATACAAATCCTTGTCCAGCTTTTATTCTTATTTCAATCAAGTTGGAGCGATCTATAATTGGCGGCTTGTTACGTGACTTAGCTGTAATCGGTGGTGTAGCATCTGATGGTTCTCCTGGTCCAGCTGCATTGATGGCAGACACACGAAACTCATAGGCTTGTCCCTCGATTAAATCTGGAACAGTGGCATTGCACTGATCTGCGGGAACTTCTAGGGTCTTCTCCCATTTACCAAACTTATCCTTCTTTTCAACAAGATACCCAGTTATGGGGGATCCACCATCAGTTAACGGCGGTGTCCAGGCCAAGTCGATGTGATCCTTATCCCAATCGACGGCTTTAAGATTTTCCGGCTTGCCAGGCTCGTCAAAGGGATTCTTGGCTACAATTGTCTCGTCTCCTATTAAGGGTTGAGACTCACCCTCAGCATTTACAGCAGAAACACGGAACTTGTATTCATTGCCAGGACTCAATCCAGTTACGTTCACTTGCGGTTCATTGGAACGACAGCAGGGAATCCAACATCCCGTTTCTGGATCCAACTTGTCCACTTGGAAATATTCAATAGGAGTACCACCATCATCGCTCGGCCGTTTCCATTTCAAGTGACAACCCTCCTTATGAACATCTGATATTTGAAGTGGGCCATTGGGTGGTGAGGGCTTATCAGTAATGACAACATTGATTAGAACACTATCTTTACCCGAACTATTTGTGGCAGTGACCAAGTACTCGCCTGAATCACTTCGCTGCGTTGGTCGTATTACCAATTTGGTATAATAATCCGGACTTTCAATTGTTACATTTTTACCAGATGACAGAGGGTAATTTGAAAATTTCCATTCGACTTTAGGAGCGGGTTCACCTGTTATATTTGCATCTAGTTTAAGTGCTGTTCCGGAGGATATAGTTACATCGCGAAGATTTCTTCTATCGATTTTCGGAGCAAGATAACGCGGCTTGGCTATAAAGTTTTTGCTTGGAGGTGAAGGCTCCGATTGGCCACCTTTGTTCAAGGCAATTACTCGGAATTGGTATTCATTGCCCTCGATTAAACCTGGCGCAGTGGCTATAGGGGCTGCAGAATCGGTTTCTAAAGCCTTTTCCCACAATGGACTGTACTTATCTTTGACTTCTATAATATAACCGGTAATTGGTGATCCACCATCGCTTGCTGGCTCTGCCCAAGCTAAATCTACCTTATTGGCTGTCCAATCGGTTAGATCTGGTTGTCCTGGCTGTGTTGGAGCCGCTAAATAAGGAATTTGAGTTAAAGTCAAAGTTTATGTAACACGATTTAAATATTTTTAAAAACTTACTAAATGGATCCTTGGCAACAATCGTTCCCAAAGTTTCAAGTGGTTCCGATTCACCTTCCTTATTTACGGCCTTGACACGGAACTTGTACTCATGTCCTGGCACTAAGCCATCAACATTGAACTCTGGTACGTCACTCTTGCCCACATTAATCCAAATACCGGTATCTGGATCGAATTTCTCAATCACATAGCTTTCTATAGGTTCACCACCGTCATCTCTTGGCTTCTTCCATTTCAGTTTGCAACCATCTTTGTGTATATCTGATACTTCCAAGGGCCCTTCAGGTTTTCCAGGTTTATCTAACCCAAAAAAAAAATATATATTTACATATTTTCCAAATTAAAATATCTTAACCTACCAATAATATTGATTTGGAATTCTACTTGATCTTGGCCATAAAGGTTATGTGCCGTGATCTTATATAATCCCGTATCCTTACGTTCAGGGTTATTATTTATATACTTGGTGTTATACGGAATATTTTCCACATGACTAACTGATGTGGCTAGAATGGATTTGTTATTTTGATTCCAAGTAACATCAGGTGCCGGTTCGCCACTGATTTTAATATCCAAGAATATCGGTTCTCTTGCCTTAATATTATAAGTTCGTATATTCTTGCGGTCGATCTTGGGGGCCACTAGAAACAAATTTTATTTTATCACAAAACCAATTACACAAAAAAATTAAATTCTTAGAATAAAATAGTAACTTACATTTTCTGGGCTTAGTAATAATAGTTTTGCTGGCATCAGAGGGTTCACTAGGTCCAGCAGCATTAACTGCCTTTATACGGAATTCGTATTCACAGTTTTCATTAAGATTGGGCACCGTTGCCTTGCACTCTTCGCCAAACAATGGAGCCGAGATTTCAGCACCCTTAATCCACTTATCAGTTCCTTTTTCTCGTTTCTCAACAATATACCCGGTCACGGGAGAGCCACCATCGCTGAGTGGCGAGCGCCACACCAAATCCACATGATCTTTATCCCAATCCGTTGCTTCTGGGGCTCCAGGCTTTCCGGGCTCATCGAATGGATTCTTGGCAATAATAGACTTTTCTCCAGTTAGTGGTTCAGAATCACCCTCAGTATTTACTGCAATAACTCGGAATTTGTATTCATGGCCTGGCTCCAAATTGTCAAGTTCGGCAAAGGGTTCCTTATAGCGACCCGACGGCTGCCAACGTCCTGACTCAACATCTAGTTTTTCAACGATGTAGTGCTCAATGGGTAGGCCACCATCATCCAGCGGAGGGTTCCATTTTAGCTTACAACCCTCCTTATGAACATCAGTCACACGCAATGGTCCTTCTGGAGCACCCGGTTTGTCCAAGACAACGACTTCAAATGAAGCCTCATCCCGACCCGATTCATTCTCAGCTTTAAGCGTATATTTACCGGAGTGGAAACGTTTCGAAAATGGCACTGTCAACTTGGTGCGATAGGATTCAATGTCGATATTAAAGTCACTATCATCGTTCTCCAATCGTGCCTTGTTGTGCAACCAAACTTTTGTTGCCGGAGGTTCGCCGGACACTTTGATATCATAACGAAGGTGTTGTCCTGCTTTGATGGTAATATCCTTAATATTTGTTCTGTCTATTTTTGGTGGTGCGAAGCGATCCTTGGCAGTCATTTGGTCAGAAGGTTCAGAAGGCTTACTTTGACCTGCTTTGTTTATGGCCTTGACTCGGAATTGATATTTGTTTCCTTCAATTAAATCATTGACACGCGCCTTACAATCTGGCGTATTGGTTTCGAGAGCTTTTTGCCACTTTCCTGTATTTGGATCCTTTTTTTCGACAATATAACCAGTTATGGGTGCACCACCATCATCTTCGGGTGCTCGCCATTTAAGATCACAATAATTTGCTGACCAATCGAGAATTTGTGGCTTACCGGGGGTGTCGGCGGCATCAAATGGATTTTTAGCCTTAGTAGGAACATCGGTGACCAAAGGTTCCGATTCACCTTCAGCGTTGACAGCCTTGACACGGAACAAATACTCTTTGCCTTCGGTTAGTCCAGGAACGTCAGCCTCTGGGACCTTAGTGGTTAGAACTGGTACCCATCGTCCCGTTTCCGTATCCATGCGTTCAACCACATATTGTTCAATGGGCTCACCACCATCATCTTCGGGTTTTTCCCATTTCAGGTGAACACTCTCTGCTGTTACATCGGATACGGTTAGAGGGCCTTTAGGCTTGCTAGGCTTGCATAGAACTTCTAGTTCAACGTCTACGGTATCAGAACCGGAATCATTTTGCGCAGTAACTATGTATGTTCCACGATCCGCTCGCTTCACCTTTGGCATTATGAATGTGGTCTTGTAAGCCTCATTATCAATTTTGATGTGATCAGATGATTTGATTTCTTCGCCATTGTATGTCCAAACGATTTTAGCTGGTGGCTCTGCCTTAACGGAAGCATCCATATGAAGCATTTGACCACTGCGCATAATTTTCTTTTGTAGATTCTTGCGGTCAATATGGGGTTTTAAGAATCGTGGCTTAGCTATTACCGTTTTGGAAACATCACTAGGTTCACTCGGACCTGCCTTATTCACTGCAACGATACGGAACTCATACTCATGTCCATCTTCAATGCCGGAAGTAACGGTGCCCTTGGTCTTATCGCCTGGGACTGTGGCAGCGTCCACCCAAGCTCTTCCCGATTTGTCCCGCATTTGTATGATATATTTCTGGATGGGTGCCCCACCATCGTTTTTAGGTGGATCCCATGCCAAGTCAACAAAGTCCTTATCCCAATTTGTGGGTTCGGGTCGACCGGGCTTATCAGGTTCATCGAATGGATTTTTGGCAATAATTGGTTTCTCTGTTTCCAAATCTTCCGACTCACCTTCCTTGTTAACAGCTCTCACTCGGAACTTGTAGGGTTTTCCTTCGTGAAGACCTATAACTTTTGCTTCAGGTTCGGTACTCTTTCCACACGGCAACCATTGACCCGTGTGCGGATCAAGCTTTTCTATTTCATAATAATCTATGGGAGTTCCACCATCATCATCTGGTTTCTCCCATTTAAGCTTACAGCTGTGCTTCGTGATATCGTTGACTTGAAGAGGACCCTTTGGCTTGCCAGGTTTACCCAAAACAGTAACCTCCAATTCGGCGACATCTTCGCCAACCTCGTTAGTTGCCTTGATGGTATACTTGCCACTTTGTATGCGATGGGCACGCATCACAAAGAACTTGGTATTGTAATCAATATCATCTATTTTAATGCCCTCCTCACTGCTCACGAGGGGTAAGTTATTGAAGAACCATTCCACTTTTGGGGCTGGTTCTCCCTTAATATTAATATCCAAGTTTATAGATAGACCGGCTTTTACAATAATCGGCTTTAGATTGGTTCGGTCAATATGAGGTTTTACTAAAAAAATATATTTAAATATAAATTAAAATAAAATATTTATCAATTTTAATAACTTACGATAACGAGGCTTAGCTGTATGCCAATTACTTTGCTCGGATGGATCGGATGGCCCGGCCTTGTTAACAGCACGAACTCTAAACTTATACTGCTGGCCCTCTTCCAGTTTCTTAACCACCCCCTTGCAAATTGGACCCTCTGTCTCTATTGCTTTAACAAATTCTCCTGAGTCCTTATCCATAACTTCGACGATATAACTTGTAATGGGAGAACCGCCATCGCGTATTGGTGGTTCCCACTTCAATTTGACGTGATGCTCATCCCAATCTTCTATTTCAGGAAGACCGGGTGGAGCTGCGATATCAAATGGATTCTTGGCAATAATTGCTGAATCGGTTTCCAATGGCTCCGATTCTCCCTCCTCGTTCACGGCCTTTACTCGAAACTGATAGCGATGATTGGGATCTAGACCTTTAATATCGATATCGGTTTTTTCGGAATCAACGGAACCAGCTGGAACCCATTTACCCGTCGCTGTATCCATTTTTTCTACAACATAACCGGTGATGGGGATACCGCCATCATCTTTGGGTTTTTTCCACTTCAAATTGCATCCTTCTTTGTGAACGTTTGAAACCTCTAAAGGACCTTCCGGCCTTGATGGTTTATCAAGGATAATAATTTCAACAAGAGCCTCATCGACACCGTTTATATTTTCAGCTCGAAGCTTATACTCCCCGCTTTCTTTGCGCGTTGTATCGAGTATAGTGAGCTTTGTATTGTAATCCTCGTTCTCTAACCTCACTTGTCCAGTTGGTGAGAGATCCTTTTCTTTGAAGAACCAAGTTAGGGTGGGCGCTGGCTCGCCCTTAACATCCACATCAAATTTGACAGTTTGGCCTGCCCGTACCTTGATGGGCTTCATTTTTTCGCGGTTTATCGATGGTTTAACTAAATCAATCAATTAGATAATTATATTAAAGATAAAATAAGGGAGAGGGACTTAAAATGAATAAAAGCTGGTGCGCTGGCTGGCTTAACATTTTTAAATGATCGCAGGTCGAGTGTTTTTCTATAAGGCTAACGCTTAAATTAAATACGATCTTACGATTTCTGGGTTTAGCCAAGTGAGGTTCTGTTGCATCACTAGCTTCACTGGGACCAGCTTTGTTCACTGCCCGTACACGGAATTGGTAAATATTTCCTTCAGTTAGGCCATCGACAGTTGCTTCTGGTGTGGATGTCTTCAAGTATACATAGTACGATTCATATCAACATTGAAGAAAATTGTACCATTTCGAAATTATGGTATATAAAGTTAAATCTTAATCAATTTTTCAGCAAGGAATATGATACTTACGTTTGTTGTGAGCACTTCATCCCAAACGGGTGAAAACTTATCTTTCTTTTCAATAATGTAACAAGTAATAGGGGCTCCTCCATTATCCTTCGGTGCTTCCCACTTAAGCTTAACCATATGCTCGTCGTAATCTTCGATCTTGGGCGTTCCTGGCTTACTAGCAGTATCATACGGATTTTTGGCGATAATTTTGCCATCGGTATCCAGAGGCTCCGATTCGCCTTCCTCATTGATAGCCTTGACCCGAAACTGATACTCATGGCCCTCTTGAAGGCCCTTGACATCAAATTCAGTATCATTGCCTGAGGTCCGACCAATAGGAACCCATCGACCCTGTTTAGTATCAAACTTTTCGACTTGGTAGGCTGTTATGGGTTTGCCACCATCATCTTCGGGCTTCTTCCATTTCAATTTACAGCTGTCCTTTGTTACATCGTGGACCTCTAAGGGGCCCTTTGGCTTACCAGGAGGTGCTAGTACATTAACTTCAACAGTAGCCTCATCTTCACCGTGCTCATTAATAGCTTTTATCTTATAAATTCCTGTATTCTTCCGAACTGTATCAATAATGGAGATTTTTGTATTATATGGGATGTTTTTAATTTCGCTGCTACTGGGTAACTCTTCTTGCTTCAGTTCTTTGTCGTTTTGATACCAAATGATTGTCGGTGGAGGTTCCCCGCGAACATTCACATCGTACTTGATGGGTTTACCAGCACGGATAAGCAAAGGCTTAAGGTTTGTTCGATCAATGCGAGGTTTTACTAAAAAGAAATATATGTAAATTTATATGTTAATTTGCTAAACGTACCATATATTATATATATATAATATATACATATGCTGTAATGTAACTTACACTTCTTGTATTTTACGATCTGAGGAGCACTTGCATCGGATGGGGGTGAAAGGCCTGCCTTGTTAACAGCTATAACACGAAACTGATATTCTCCATATTCTTGAAGACCGGCAACTGTCGCCTCTAGCTGATCTCCTGGTATTTCCAAAGCTTTCTCCCAATCTGGTCGGTTCTTATCCTTCCGTTCAATAATATATTTCTGTATTGGGGCACCGCCATCATTAGTTGGCGCTGTCCACTTTAGGCTTACACTTTGATTGTCATAATCGGTAACCTCGGGAGTGCCCGGCTTATTCGGTTCATCGAACGGATCCTTGGCAACTACACCGACCAAAGTGGTCAATGGTTCGGATTCACCTTCCTCGTTGACAGCGGAAACGCGGAACATATACTCGGAGCCAGGGTTTAAGCCAGAGACATCGTAACTAGGCGGTTCCTTTTCACCGGGAGAGCGTCCAACTCTTATCCACTTGCCCGTCGCGGTGTCCATTTTCTCTACAACATACTCCTTGATGGGTACACCACCATCATCTTCAGGCTTTTTCCATTGTAACTTGCAGCCCGTCGAAGTGACATCAGAGACGGCAAGAGGTCCTTTCGGAGAACTAGGTTTACCCAGAACAATTAATTCAACTGTCTCACGATCAATTCCGTTACGATTTTCAGCTTTTAAAGTGTAAAAACCACTATCCTTGCGCACTGCATTTGTGATCATAAAATCGGTATGATAGTCTACATTTTCGATCTTAATACGATCGCCATTAGTCAAGGGAACATCATCTCGCCAACTCCAATGGAGTTCTGGGATTGGTTCACCGGCGACATCGACGGACCATTTATGAGTGCGACCACTTTTCACAGTAACTCGTTTAAAGGTCGTACGATCAATCAATGGTTTGACTATAAAAAGTTTAAATTTAAGTTAACATATATATATGTATATATATATATATATTTTAATATTGCGAGTATAAATTATAATGTAATACATACGAAATAAAAGCGTTGAGATTTGAAGCTATACGTAGACTCCCAAATAGTTAGCATTGCTACAAAATTAATAATCATATAATACATGCATAGGCATCATATTTATTTAGCAAGTTAAAAAATTATAAAATCTCTAAAAGCTGAAATATTTTTTTTTTAATAAACATAAAAAGAGCATTTAGCTAGTTGCGTGTTTTAAAAATGTTAAGCCTACACCCAAAAATGTGATATGTAAAAATAACTTACGATTTTTATGCTTGCAAAGATGATTATCGGTTGGATGCGATGGCTCTGAAGCTCCAGCCTTGTTTACGGCTCTTACACGGAATTGATATACCATTTTTTCTTTCAATCCTTCGACCGAACACTCGGGCGTAGGATCCTCCGTCTTGGTGACTTCACTCCAAGTGGGTGAGAATTTATCTTTGATTTCTATGACGTAGTGTGTGATTGGACGACCGCCATCCGATGGTGGTCTCTTCCACTTGAGCAGGACACTCATATTATCATAATCATCGATAATGGGTTGGCTTGGTGGACTTGGTGGATCATAGGGATTTTTGGCCACAATGGCATCGGTAGTTTCTAAAGGCTCAGACTCGCCTTCTTTGTTAATTGCCTTGACACGGAATTTGTATTTCTTGTTCGGGGTTAATCCCTTAAAGTCAAAGGAGGTCTCATCGGGACCAACTTCACCCGCAGGTATCCAACGTCCCGTTTCCTCATCCATTCGCTCCAAGGCATAGCCTGTAATGTCACAGCCACCATCATCCTCGGGACGTCGCCACTTCATCTTGATGTGATTGGCACGAACCTCTTCGGGTTCAAAAGGACCACCTGGAGCATAGGGTCGATCTAGAACCACAACTTGGGCATCGGACTCTATGGTTCCGGAACTATTGGATAAAACTAATTTGTATGTTCCTGTATCCTTCCTCACCGATTTCTTAATAGTTATTGAAGAGTTTCTATCCAATTGTTCAAGACAAATGCGCTGGTTATCGAACTTTAAGTTATCGGTGTTCTTTACCCAGGTTGCTTTTGGTTCAGGCTCACCATCATACTTTATATCGTAACGTATAGTTTGACCCTTTTTCACTGTAATATTTTTAAGGCCATCGCCCACCAGGAATGGTTTGACAAAACGGCATTTGGCTATAATGGATTTTGTTTTGTCACTGGGTTCACCTGGTCCCGCTCGGTTTATAGCACGGACTCGGAATTCGTACTGTTGGCCCTCTTTAAGGCAATCAACTGTGGCGGTTCTGGCATCGCCATCAACTTCTTTTCCTGCAATCCAATCATTAGAGAACTTTTCTTTATATTCCACAACATAGGCTGTGATCGGGTCACCACCATCAGTATCTGGTGCTTCCCATTTGAGATCAGCATGATCCTTGTCCCAGTCAGTAAGATCTACTTCCTTGGGCTTACCAGGCTCATCCCATGGATCCTTAGCCAGGATTGCATTCTTAAAGGTTGCCGGATCTGAGGGACCAATGCTGTTGACAGCACGAATCCGGAATCTGTACTGTTTTTTAGGTATTAGATCATCAATTTTCTTCTTACACGGTTCGTTAGGTTTAACCTCAGAGACAGGCTCCCAGCCTTGTTTTTTGCTTAAATCCTGTCGTTCAATAACATATTTAATGAGAGGAGAGCCGCCGTCATCCGACGGGCGCTTAAAATTAACCACACACGATGTCTGATATATATCGCTAATATCAACATCATTTGGAGGTTGTGGCACATCTTGACATATCACTTCGACATCCTTGGTATCTTCACCTTGGCCGTTCGATATTTTAATTTGATATGGTCCGGATAAATCTCGAGATGGTTTCTTGATCTTAAATGTCACCTTGTCATCGGTAACAGCGACATCTAAATCCTTGACCGGCAAGGGTTTGCCATCCTTGAATAATTTTGCTTCCACAGGAGTTTGCTTAGTACCGGAAACTAAAGTTATATGATAAACGGTTACAATTAATAAAGTAATGCAACAGACTAAAAAAAACTAACTTACTAAATAAATTTAAAGCTTTATTTAATTCTTACTTACCTTTATATGGTACTTCTAAAACGACAGGAGCACTAATTGGCCCAGCAAACTTATCAGGACAATCAATATTTGGCCTACTTTCACCCTTGCGCACCGTAATATTACACTTGGAGCTTAGCTGTCCCGATTCGCAGGTAACTTCGCCCTCATCAGACATGTCCAGGTTCTTAAAGATTAGCTGATGCTTTCCGCCACCCAAGTTCTTGATCTCGATTCGTTCACTTGGCACGATGGGTTCGCCATTGAATTTCCAATTACAAGGCGCTGTTTGATCCTGAAGCTCTATATCCAGAACAAGTTTTTCTCGTTCAACAGCGTCGGTGTCCTTAAGTTTTTTATTAAAACGATTTTGATCTATAAAACAAAAAAAAAAAAAAACAAATTGTAAAATTTTAACAGATTATAACATAGTAGGATTGGGGACTTACAGTTGATAATTATTTCGGCTTCTGTCTTATCTGCATTCGTTGTGCATTTAAACTGACCGGCATCCGTGACTTTGCAATCTTTAATCACTAGCTTACGCTTACGACCATCTTTAAACACTTGAAAACGTTTATCGGGTTTGATTTCCTCATTATTACGGAACCATTGAACTTCACCACGAGCATCATCGATCTCGCAAGCGAGGGTCACAGTATCCTTTTCTATGCACTGCTGAGACTTGAGTACTTTAACAAATTTGTACGGATACTCGGTGACCTTGAGGGTACATTCAGTCTTATCGGGTTGCTTGTCCAATTGACAACGATAGACACCCAAATCCTCAAGAATCGTGTCCTTAATAATCAGTTTAAGATTACCATTAATATCTTTGGAGATAAGATAACGAGGATCATCAGATTCAATTTTCGTATTGTCCTTAAACCAATGGACATTGGCCATACTGCTGCTAACAGAACACTCTAATGTAGTTTCGTGTTGTGTGAAACCTTCTAGCTTCTTTTTTAGAGGTTTCGTAAAAGTATACGATGGATCTGGCTCTTCGACATTTAAGAAAGCTGTACTAGAAACACCACCGATTTCGATGGTGTACTTGCCAGTATCCTCGACTTTGGGAGTAGTAATAATCAGTTGATAGGTATCGTTTTCTTGTTTAAATTTGAATTTACTGCCCGTAAATACTTCCTACAATTTATTATGATAGATATCAAGTTACAAATACTTTTTAATTAAATTTATTTGTTGAGGGCTTTACTTACATCTTTACGGAATAGCCACTTGGGCTTGCAGTTCGGTTTGCTGAATCTCGCCTCGAACACAACCTTTTTATCCTTTCCCTCCTTAGCAAATTGATCAATTAGGGGACTTAGGAAGGACTCTACTTTCTGCGCTCCACCACAAGTATTACACGTTGTCAAAAATGGGTAAAGTTTATATATATATAAATTTCGATATACGACTTTTTTGTTTTTGATACTCAAAATTATATGTTCTACATATGTGCATGTAATTAAAAAATATATAATTACAAAAACATCATTTGTAAGAAATATATAAATTGGAGTTTAAATATATTATTATTATTTTTAATGGCTCATGCTTTTAATACTGTGATTTATTATTATGCAAAATAAAGAAAAAAACTTTTTTTTTTCAATTACGTGATTAATAAGCAGTTTATTTTTACATTTTTTTTTTAGAAATTTTACTAGAAATAAAACTGTTTTTAATTGATTGTCGGAACCTTTTCATTATATATGACAAAAACAAAATTACTTTTAGACGCTTGCTTTGTTTTTTTTTTTTTTTTTAATTATGGAACTTAATAATCAGTTTACAAAAATTGTAATAAATACCTACAAGTCTTCACTGGACACTGAAACTAAACTTCCACACGGTATTTCTGCTTAGCAAAGGTTTTCACAATTAGTTGTAAAGATTTCACAACACTGTCATAAGTAGTTTTTATCCTTATTATGTTTTGTTTTTCTAAATTAAATAATTTAAGTTATTATTCTATTAGTTTGCGACTACAGCGTGACTAAACTTTGTATGTCTTAGAATATGTTTATATTTTTAAAAATAAAGTAAGTGATATTCTCATCAAAATTACCTATACAAACGAATTAAATGAAACTTTTCAAATATTCCCATTAATATATAAGTATAAACGGGCTAGAGGACCACTATATCATCCTTAAGGGTAGTATCCAGAGAGTAACACGTTTCGCAGGGGAAAAAATGTTTAATATTTTTAAGTGTGACCGCTGATTGTACTAGCTGTTCGGCATTTTTGGCCGGCAATTGTTGGAGGGATACATGCTTGTTATACCCTTGCAGGGTATTATAATTTCAGTCAGAAGTTACCAACGCAGTGAAGGAGACATCTCCGACCCTATAAAGTATATAGGATCAGGACCAACAGCCGAGTCGATCTAGCCATGTCCGTCTGTCCGTTTCTACGCAAACAAGTCCCTCAGTTTTAAAGCTATCTGAATGAAATTTTGCAGTTAGTCTTCTATATACTCTCACTCGTATATATGTCGAAACGAGCCGGATCGGACGACTATATCATATAGCTGCCATAGGAGCAATCGGAAAATTTTTAGAAAAAAAATGTTAACTTTGTCAGTTTTCAACATATTTTGATCAAAGTTGAGATTTAGCCGTTTTTTTATTAATCTGGAATTTCGGCTTTTATTTCATAAAAATCGGTTGACTATATCCCACTGCTTCCATAGGAACAATCAGGAAAATCAGAAAAATCCATAACTTCGTCAGTTTTCAAGACATATTCACCAAACTTGAAATTTGGCCATCTTATATTATTTTAGAATTTCAATATTAATTTCATGAAAATTGGCCAACTATATCCTATAGCTGCCATAGAAAGATTAAGGAAAAAATAAAAAACCATAACTTAGCCGATTTCAAACCATATTCATCAAGTTTGAAATTTGGTTTTTCGGTGTTAATTTATTGTTAAAATTCTGCAATGGTATATAAACTTCGGTGAGCCTTAATTAGCTTCCTTTCTTGTTTACAATATTTTTAAAATTTCGATAGAAAAATAAGATAAAAACTACTATTGCTATGTCAGTAATTATTGCTGTGTTGGATGAGGAAGATTGTCAACCAAATAGGAAGCGTTTTAAGTATTGGGTGAGCCCATACCTGCGAGATCAATTAAAGGGAGATATTTTTCCAATGTAACAATGTAACCATTGTTTAGATATTTTTATATAAATAATATACATTATATACCATTATCTTTTGTTTGTTTTATAGCTCGTTTGTTTTATAGTTCGGCCGCTCAAGAATAATCGTTCTCAACTATTTGCCTCTCGCTCTCTTACTGCCTGGATACTATGCTTTAAAAAAGAACAAAACAGTTGATACATAACCATTTTGTCAACATTCATCCCATATATGATAAGCCATTTTAATAGCAGTTGCTAAATATTATTTATATAAATACAAGGGTAAGTTCGCTTTCTTTCCTGTTATTCTTTGTGATACATTCATATAAATTACATTAGTGTAATTCTCTAATGTCGAATGCGCCATTTATACACATTTAAACTAAGAAAAAAACATGTACATAGTTAATTTAAATTTGAAAATGTTTACCGCTAATATGCTTTAAAATATTTCGCAATCTGTACGGGAATATGCTAAAAGCGTTCAAATGCGATAAATTGAACAATTTCTTACTGTAACTGTGTTCATAAAAATTATTTAAGTAGGTTTAATTTTAAGATCGCAGTTGCAAGAAATGCCCATACATATAATTGAATACACATTTCTCAATTTAATTCGTATATCGAATTTTAAAATTATGTTTTAGGCTGAGTTGTAAATGCACATACTATGCTTGCAATAAATGCCTACCATTAATAAAAAAAAAAAATAATACAATTTTTAAGACATTGTTTTTGTAACGTTCAACATGCTGTTTTAGTTATTAAGTAAAACACAGAGAAAACAGTAGTGTAACTACCTTTTAAACTGAAAATTGATAATAGAGTAAAACGGAATGACAAAAATTCAAATTTCAAAATCAATTTAACAAAAAGTCCATAAAAAAGGTAAATGTATATATCTTAGAAAATTCTCTCAGAAATTCCGTAAGCGGTTGAAATCGAAATCTAAAGTAAAACTTTATTTACTAAAGTAACTGAAATAAACTGATTAATAAAATCAGCAAAAAACAATAATTATCATGACTTTTAATACGGAAAATACAAATATATTTTCTTTATATGTAAAAGTTTAAAATAAAGAATGAGCGCACACCTCCTCTCTCCGAAATGGATGCAGTGTTGGCCAGTCGGGAATCAGTTCGGCTAAAGATGGTCTACGAGATCCTGGTGCCTAAATATTTTTCAGTTATCAACTCAATAATTTAAACTTCTTTTTGTTTTTGATACATATTTGTATGGATAGTTATAGAATAGATATGAAAGCTAAATTCTCTCAAGTAGAATTACATTTAATATTACTAGGTTTATACATTTTATTTAAATTGAATTTTTGCAGTTTTTGTAACACCTAAATTAATAATAGCGTTCTTTGAAAGCTTAGTAAAAGAAACAAACTCAAGCTGTAGTAAAACGTTTAAATTGGCAGAGTCAGTTTAAAGTTTAACCTAAAACAATTTAACTATGAAACTGAATCTATATCCAACATAAGATGGAGAATTCCGAAATTTCCATAATTTCTAGCAAAAAATCTTTTGTTTTTTCTTACCCTTTCAACTTTTTTAAGGGCCGGCAACGGCTTTTCCGTTTCTTTCAGATCACCCCAATTGGGATCCTGTTCATCTTTGTCCCATTTTTGATAACGTCTTTTTTTAAGCATGGCTCGGAAATCCATGCCACTCGAATCGGAGACATATAATTGCATCTCCGCCGAATCCTCACCGTGTATGTTCGATACAACCACTTTGTATTTACTCTCATCATTGGGCTTGCACTTACGCATACACAGTGTAATTGTGTTTGTCTGCCCATCGGTGAGGAATTTATAGCGGCCTCCCTCAAGGATCTCACTAACACCCTTGTAGAACTTAAATGTGGGCGCTGGGCAGCCCTCGACACCAACCGTGAGGTAGGCAGTCGAGTCTATAAAAAAACAATTATGTTTTTTACATTTACACACAGGTTAGTCCGAATTAAATGTATTTTTAAATCAAATTTTTACTAAATACATATATACAAACATACCTTCAACCACCGAATATGACTCTTGGACATCCACAATTGATGGGGGACCACCATCACCAACATCGCGTAGAGGTGTCGATGGTTTGTTGATAAGATCTTCCAGATCTTGCACACTTGGACGGCGAACATCAATTGATGGCCTTCGTCGCTATTTTTGACCAAACATCACGTACAAGACATTGGGCACAAAACAGGGAGACAGATACATACAGAAAATAAAATATAAACAAAAAAGGATATGTGATAAGGGTTAAACAATATTTTAGTGAAGATGTTGTCAATGCCCGGAATTAACATTTAAAATGTCTTTCTAAACTTTCCGGGTTTATTAAAACGTGCTCCGCTTTTTTTTTAAATAGAATTAGGAAAATAATGCGAGAAGGTAAATACATATGTATATTGCTGTTTACTATATTTCCAGTCAGATTTTACAGAGTGTGCAAGAGGTGCAAGACTTTTGAACACTTTATAATCTGGCCAAAGATACAACCGCAGAAAAACAGTAAACAATATCTAAGTGTTTTGTATTGTATATTTTGTGTAATTAATTGTCTAATAATAAAACTACTGTAAGCTGGAATTAAAAAATGCATTCCGCGGACAGTGGCAGGGGACTGAAGGTAATAAAAAAACTTTCTAACTACCAAGACACAAACTACTTTTACTTTTTATGGTTAACTACAAGTAAGGGAATGAACATTATAAATTATTTACTTTTAAATGTTATTACTTTAATAAATAAATTAGTAAATGCCAGTTTTAAGAATAATTTTTAATGTGGCACAATACATTTCCTAAAAAAGCATATATTATAGTTTTTGTGCATCCTCCAATGGTTGGACATCCTCCACGAGTGCAACTATCCGACCCCACACCCTAGCTTCGATTTTCACGACGATTTTATTTATATATCCGTGAATAAGGTGTTTATACCCGCTACCCATAGGGTAGAAGGGTATTATAACTTTGTGCCGGCAGGAAATGTATGTAGGTAGAAAGAGGCATCTCCGACCATATAAAATATATATATTCTTGATCGGCGTCAACAGCCGAGACGGTCTAGCCATGTCCGTCTGTCTGGCTGTGTGTCTGGGTGTCTGTCCGTATGAAACACTTGGATATCAGAGACTACAAGAGATAGAGCTCTCCTTTCTTTCGTTATGTTTGCACGCAGATCAACTTTGTTTCAAATTTTTACCACGCCCACTCTTAATTTTCATTTGGTTGACCAACTGGAACAACTAAATTTTCTTCCCAGTTTTTTATTGTGATCGGAAAAGAATCTTATAAGATATTCGAGAAGCAATTTTAATAAATGGTAATAATTATTAGACGCTTTAATGCAATAGTAACAACAATAACAATAATAACACACATAGATACATGTGTATGTATATTTTGTATGCATATTACACTTGCATTTGCATTTGTCCGATATGTTAAAAAATGTATTAACTATTTACTATGGGTAGCGGGTATCTCACAGTCGAGCTCACTCGACTGTAGCTTTCTTACTTGTTTTTCACTCATCAGGAATGAAAATCAAAATTATCCGTCGATATTATCGATATCGTATCGTATCGGGATACGATAAAAAACACGATATCGTATTAATTGTCGCTTGATAGTTATCGTATCGTGTCGAATTTATCGATTATCGCGGCATCACTAAAAATTATATACATTTAAACTATTTCATTTCCATGTCATTCATTTAATGCAGCGGTCGGCACGGCCCTATCTAATGGCACGGCCCTATCTGCCTTCGGCTGAGCATCGTGCTATTGCTCTGGCTAAATCTAGCCACTTTTAGCGGAAAATAGCTACTTTTATAGTAATAGCTATTGGTTTTGCATAGAAAACCAAATGCTAGATATATTATTATATAGTTATATTATCAAATCTGGCCATAGAAGTCGGTTTACTCACACACACATATGCAATTTTGGATTGCGATTGCGATAGTGCCGACCACTGATTTAATGTCTTCAAATTAATTTGAATTTGATAAATTCAATTTTTAAATTTTTTTATTTATACTCCCTCAAAATCAAGGACTGAAATATTTGAATTGTTAAAAAAATTAATATAACCCAATCTTTAACCTTTAACACTATATACATTTTGTATTTTAATTGCAATGACTTTGAGCTTATAAATATTTAATATATATGAATATTTACAAAGATATTGCCATTGTGAATGTCCTTACTATTCATAATTAAAACTTCCATTCATATGTGAACAAATATAAGGCAAGCGAACACACATAGTAAATAATTTAATAAAACCATTATCGATCGAGACCTGTTTAGTGTCCCCCATTTCGCCAGGTCGTGGTTGTTTTTGCTATTCATCAATCCAAATAGAAAAAGTATATATATAGATATATCTTTATATAATAATAGGGAAAGGAATCGGTTTAAGGATTTGCTTTATGTTTACAATTTTACAAAATATTGCAATATTTTTTTAAATGTAAAATGTAAAATGATTTACTTATGAATGTTTGTTAAATTTTAAGTATTAAAAAGGGACTAACCAAACGATGCTTGGACTGAATTCAAGTTTGTGGTTGAATAACGACTACTTTTATAAATATTTTGGATGCAACTAGATGCAAAAAGAGTTAAATTTTAATATTTTAAATACTACAAATAAAATAAACTTTTTGTATTTTGTGAAAAATGTGTTGGAAATAGTTTGAATCTTTGAATAAGTTTCGAATCAAAGAGTGGGATAATTTTTTAATATGATATTTTTTTATAAAAGCCAATAAAAAACTAAATATGTGTGGAATTCAATGCGCAGCTTAGATCACTCTCACCTGTCCTTCACCGACCTCTCCTGGCCTCAATAACTGTAATATGATTTGAATAGTATTATAATGCTTGCCGATCCATGTTATGTTCACAATACTAAAGCAACTAAGTGAAATGTTCTTGATTGGTCTTCTTTATTTTTTACATAATCATTATTTCGTTATATGTTAAATTATCTTTTTTCATGACTATTTAATATTTTTATGTCCTTAGAAACTAAATTTGGCTTCGGTTAAAAAAAATTAATTCGTAGATGTTGTCAGTTCACTTGCAATAATATATTTGAATAATAAATATAAACCCTACAAACTAGAAACGACTGATATATAATTTTTATACATATATAGTCGACTCGGGCCTTTAAAGTTGCATGTGTATCTATATACCAACATCGTATTTTATAAATAACGTATAAATCTATATATGCAATGTATATATGTATGTATGTAATATATATATATATATATATATATATATATATATATGAATTTATTTATTTATATATATATATATATATATATATATATATATATATATAATATATATATAATAATATATATATATATAATAATGTTTTTGCGAAGGCCACACGTTGAAAAAAATATAAATATGTGCTCATCGTATAGGAAGAACAGTGAGCCATCATGTTTCATTCATATTATTTATTATTTTTCCTAGGGTTTTTTAATAGTCGGTGTTTTACTGTATTTTTAAAAATAATAATAAATATGCTGGCTATATCTAGGCACAACAGGGGCCCACAACCAAGGTAAAATGCTTGGTGAGTTATAAAATTACAAAGAAATGTCATTCTTATAGATAAATATATATAAAAAGATAGATGTGTGTAGTAAATAACAATGTATAATACAATTAGATATATGTAGCTCTTTTTTTTATTCCCCTGCAAGGTACTATGTTGTTGATTACCATTTGCAACGCAGTGAATGTACGATTTCCGACTCTATTATAGCTGTGTCCGTAAGTCTGTCAGTTGCTAATAATAATATTTAACTATACTATACTATACTATACTATACTATACTATACTATACTATACTATACTATACTATACTATACTATACTGTATTATATTATATTATTGTATGTTTTATTTTTGTACATTATTTATTTTTTTACCGCTGTATTATTACTTTGTATACCCCCGCAGGGTATTACAGAAGTTTGCAACGCAGTGATGGAGACATTTCTGACTCTATAAAGTATACTTATACATATATTTTCTTGATAAGGATCAATCAGGATCAGTCGATCTAGCCATGTCCGTCCGTCTGTCCGATTATACGCAAACTAGTCCCTTAAAATTTGTTTATTTTTTATTCAATAGATAAACATATATAGATTATGTTGTCAAAATTTAATAGTTCCGAGCAAAACTGACGGATAGAATTTTTCAAACTTTCCGACTCGGAGTCCCGGGTGCATATATGCAAACGGACAAATGCTTGTCAAACTTTAAACGCATTTAACTCGAAATTTGCTCTCAAAAGTCGGTATCAAAAATTTCTGGGAAACTAGCCAACCGATCGCGTTGAAATTTTGCACACACATTCTTAACTAATTTTCGCTCCCCCTAACGTGCTCCATTTCCCTTTCCCATTTTTGTGTTGGGGCCGATTTTACAGATTTTTAAAGACAGATTTTCGGCTCAAAAAACACATTTTTCAGGAAAAACGTTCTTAAATCTGGAATTTTTTTTAGAGAAACAAAACACGTTGGGGGAGTATCTTTTAATGGAATCCATTTGTTTTTTTTTTTCGACTATTCGTTTTCGAGAATTTTTTGACAAAACATTGGGTTACTAATGACCGATTTTTTTACCAAAAGACCCGATTTGGCCACTTTTTATTGATTCAGAATTTTGATTTTAATTTTTTGTTTTAATTCTGCAAGGGAATACAAACTTCGGTGAGCCGAAGTTAGCTTCCTTGTTAAATTATACCTAAATACTATAACAATTAAAATATATTTATAAATATGTTTGGGCCAGAATAATACTAATTTGGGAGTAAAAAAATGCAAATTCTTACCCGCGTATCCATAACTTCGCCGGGTCGGAGTTTCTTCTGATTATTGTGTGTTTTTTGTTGATTTTGATGAAGGATTTTGCGGAGAGTGGAAACGATTGTTGAGTGTTGTTTTTGTTGGAATGCAAAAAGGGTATGCGTTTTTTTTGTAGTTGTTGTTAATTATTGGTTTGTTTATAATGATATTGTATTTTGTTGATTTTTAGGTTGATTGGTACGCAAAGGGTATACGTTGGAGTATTTGTGTGGTTGTTGTTGAATACCGTTTAATATGTTTATTTTACCAAACATTTTGGTATTTTTTTTTTGTAATATTATATTTAAATTTTAATTAAATTTATTGGTTGATTGATTGCAGGTTGATAATGTTGCATAGGGGTTTTTGGAAATTTTTGCATGGTGGTATGGTAGATACATAAATATAAGGGAACATAAGAAAATATATATATATATATATATATATATATATATATATATATATATAAATTAGCTACAATCTTGTAATTTACCAATTCGAATAAATGCACTTAGAGATAAAGAGATTAACACAGTTAATTAGCCAAGGCATAAATTAGTCACTTCTATATGCATATATCTATATATAATTTATAATTATCAAAGATGTTAAATAATAAGGAAATTTTGATTAACTCTTGAAAACCCTGCAAGCGTATAGAAATCTAGGAATCAACTTTTTTACTTTTTTTAAAATCTATTTGGAATGATTTGTCTTCTTTTATGAGAAAGACAATATAATAGACGTAAGTTTTTACAAAATATATGTATATTTAATAAAATTGGATTAAATGAAATTTTATAATTATGAGTAGCGCAATATAAAAATATGTTTCTTGGTTGTGCATTAAGTTTTTTGTTCAGATTCAAATAAATCGTTTCTTAAAATAGAATTATCAAATAAATCTGACAAAATACTAAATAAATAAATCCAATCTCTCTTAAAAAGATCAAATTTTTGTTTCCTTACCTCGTCATTTATGATCAATGAAGGCCGTCGTCCCATATCTGCTGGCGGTATAAGAGACCCACGACGACTTGGAGGCTCAGGTGCGAGCGATGGCCGCTTTTCCCTTATTACCTCTATTTTGGGTGGCTCACCCGGTGCCGGGGGTTGCATTCTGGCAGTTTTTGGTTTTTCGTCCTTTTGTAAAAAATATATTTATAAAATATCAACGAAATTAGTTCATCTTAGTATATAGATTTTCTGTATTAAACCTTAAAACAAATAATAACTAATTTAGTACAATTTAACTTTAAGATATTAAATATATTCATAAATTTTTATGCATTATATATTATATTACCCACCGTTATTGTAAAACTAAATGCCGACATTGTAATTTAATATGTATATTATATTTGTTTACAATATGACGTTTACATCCATGTTTCAATAATTTTATATTATTTAGTATTAAGCGTGTCAACTCTAAAATCAAAAATTATAAAAATTACGAAACGGAACCGCTTGGTTAGAGAGACAGCTACAGACAGACAGTCATCAAAGAAAGTTTTATGACAAAAATGTGATGTTATGTGATGTATATATATATATATATATTTGGCCAAAGTTATATATTTTGCCAACTTATTAAATATATAAACATTAGTTTATATATAAATATAAGACGAATATAAGAATTGAATATAAATAGCCTTTAATAATGTTTGAGGAAGAATATGTATACTTTCTCATTCATTATAAAAGTGGTATTCAATGTATTCTGTGCTAAGCTAAATATATATATATGATGCTGCCAAGATTAAAAGGTTTAATTATTATCTAAATAAATATGGTATAAAACTCATTATTGTAATAAGTTATGTTCTTATCTCACATAAGCGGATTGTTTTAAAATTTAAACAGATATTTAACAAGTACTAACTGACATATTACGCAACTATCCCTTAGCCTTACCTGGACCTTTTCTGTTGGCACTTCTTGTTTTTCTTGTATTTCTGGTACGATAATGGCAGGTGTGTTCTTCTCTTTTTTGGACTTATTCATTTCGACTGGCACATATTTCTCTAAAGTGGGATTCTCATATTCGCCCAGAGTGGCCAAAGGTTCAGGCTTTATCAACTCGGATACCTGAGCCTTCATAGGCTTGGTGGGGGCGAACTGTTCAGACGCATTTGCCTTATAATATTAGAAAGGGGATGAGGTATACATATAGGATATTAGGGATATTATGCATGTAAATTTTGAGAAAGAAACGATATACATATAGTACAGTAGAGGCAGAAACAAGGGCGGAGAGGAGTACAGAAAAGACTTGAAGCAAGATAGCTCAGATAAGGTACAGCGGAAAAACATAAAAGAGACAGGCAGAAGGAGCTTTGAACTCTATCCCCTTAATTTAACTTTGATCTGTTGGCAGAAATACCCGAAATGGTTACCGAAAATCGTAAAAAGGAAATGTAGTCTATAAATTGATATAAGAGAGAAAGAGAGAGAGGAGCTCGAAAGATAGTGTGTTACCTTTGTCAATTGCTTGGCTTGCTGTGGCGCCGCTAACTCTTTAGCATCCTTAATCACTGGTTTTAAAATGACACCAAGGAATGATTCATTTTGAATTGGTTCCTTGGTCATCAGATTTCTAATTGAGGATCGGCGTCGTTGCTTTATAATATCTAATACAGATGGCTTATCATCATCGACCTGAACAGTTTAGTATTTTATTATTAAGGCTTCACTATGGACATATCCACATTCGCAGGCAATACATTCTCCAAATCGAAGTATTTTGAAACTTAATTTGAATTTTAAATTTCGGCTAGCCGAAAATAATATTTTTTGGATTCGATATAGTATAAAGCATTGAGAATAAGTAACTTACCTTCTTTAATTTGTCATTTTTGCTTTTTGGATCTTGCGTCTGCAAGGGAATGTATGGGAAGAGGTTTAAGGAAGGAAGTTTTAAGAAGAATTTAAAAAGGCAAATTGTTTGGCATCACATATATGTATACCATATTATTAAAACCTACCTCTGGTTCAATAATAACTGGCTTCAGAGTAGCGCCATCACGATTATCATCTTCATCAGGCAGTTTACCTTTGCCGAGCTTAAAGGTTTTTGGCTCTTCTACCGGTTTCTCAATAAGTTCTGCCTTCTAAACATTTAATAAGTTACATTTGATTACACATAAATATAAAACATATTTTAACAAATTGATAAAATAAATAATAAATATGTTAGAGTACCTTTGGAATGCCATTTTTCTGAGGAGACGACTCTACCTCCTTTTTGCCACTGTCTACTGTTGGTTTCTCCATCTTATTTGGTATCTCCAATTCACGGCCGAAATCTGAAGGCGTAAATTCTGATTTCTCATACTTTTCTAGTACGGGTCTTTCATAGTCTGGGATTTCAGGTAGTTCCTCATATTTAGCCTTTTGCTTTGGTTTGGCTTTCATCTTTGGCTTTGCCACTTCCGGTTTGGGTTCCTCTTTCGGTTGAGCAATTGAAGTTTTACGCAGTTTTGGTAATTCCTCTGCAGTTTTTGTTTCCTCAATTACCTATTTTTAGTATTTGAAAATAATAACAATAACATAGAAATAAACGCTCACTTTATTCACAATATTTAAAGATTTTTTGCAACTTGGTAAGCTAAAAGTTAAACACAGAATATAAAGTTAATAAGCAGCGGAAAGTTAGTCACCAAAAGATATACGGAGATAAATTCTATCTTTAAATTAAGATAGCCATTCAAAATATTGAACAGATAGATAGAAAGCTATAGAACCCATTATAAAATAAAACATGTACACCATTTTAATAGAGATTTATGAAAGCACTCAAAAATCCCATCTCACCTTTGAAGTTCGTCGCTTTTCAGTTGGCTTTAGCTTTGGTATTTCTTCCTTTAAGGCCTGTGGATTCTTATTAGCTTCTAAATGCTTACTATCGACCTTCTACATAGGGGAAATAATGTTTCTTATAGGTATTTTAATGGAACTGATGGGACTTAAAGCCAATTTATTTAACATGCTTTAGGGTAATTTTTCTAATATTTTATGTTTAAATACTCACATCCAATGATTTCTTTTCAATAATAGACGAGCGTCGTGAACCAGTTTTAGATTCTTCAACCTTTTGACATTGAAAACATATAGAAAATATATAGAAAGAAATGACACAAATGACTTTAAAACTTGCCGCTAGGGATGACCTCCGTGATGATGATATCTTTGTATCTTCTACAGAGATTTCTTCCTGCGACTGGATTATCGACTGGCGACGTACCTCGGACGAGGAGATCTCTTCTTTAACAGATACAATACTTGCCTGAACAAAACCGGACACATTTAACAAAAATGAATGTAATTATACTGATTTATTTAATTTTTTTGTATATTACCTTTGGTAAAATTAAGCCGTGGGTAAAATAACTTAACTGTACTTAATTTATTTATAGGAATATTTATGTGTATATATGTATGTTATAAGTTTATACCCCTGCAACGCAGTTAAGAAGTATCGATAATTTGATGTTTTTTATACCCTTATAATTTCAGTCAAAAGTCAAAACGCAGTGAAGAAGACATTTCCGACCCTATAAAGTATATATAATATATTCTTGATCAGGATCAACATCCGAGTCGATCTAGCTATGTCCGTCCGTCTGTCCAATTATAAGCAGACTAGTCCCTCAGTTTTAAAGCTATCTAAATGAAACTTTGCAGTTGGTCTTCTATATACTGTCAATCGTACATATGTCGGGACGAGCTGGATCGGACGACTATATCATTTGTAAAAATCGGAAAATTTTTAGAAAAAAAATTATAACTGTCAGTTTTCAACATAATTTGATCAAAACTAAGATTTAGCCGTTTTCTTTTTATTCCTGAATTTCTGTTTTAATTTCATAAAAATCGGCTGACTATATCCTATAGCTTCCACAGGAACAATCAGGAAAATAAAAGAAAAAACCATAACTTTGTCAGTTTTCAACATATTTTCATCAAGTCAATCAGAAAAAAAAAAAAAAAAAAAACAAGAAAGGAAGCTAATTTCATCGAAGTTTGCATACCATTGGAGAATTAAGTTAGAAAATTAAAACAAAAATTCTAATTAAGTTGCCGAATCTCAAATTTGA
Source organism: Drosophila mayri (assembly GCA_008042485.1). Taxonomy (NCBI): domain Eukaryota; kingdom Metazoa; phylum Arthropoda; class Insecta; order Diptera; family Drosophilidae; genus Drosophila; species Drosophila mayri. The sequence goes on along the minus strand of VNJN01003497.1, from coordinate 74,917 downwards.
TGGAAATAGTTTGAAACCCGGCTAAGTTATGTTTTTTTTTTAATTTTCCTGGCTGCAATAGGTTTTTTCTTTTATTTTATTAATTATTCCTATGGAAGCTATATGTTATAGTTGGACGATTTTCATGAAAGTAAATAATAAAATAATAATACAAAATATTAAAAAAAAAAACGCCTAAATATCAACTTTGATGAAAATATGTTGACTAATGTACGAGTGAGAGTATATAAGTAGAAGACTAACTGCAAAGTTTCATTCAGATAACTTTAAAACTGAGGGACTAGTTTGCGTATAATCGGACAGACGGACATGGCTAGCTCGACTCGACTGTTGATCCTGATCAAGTATACATATATACTGCGTTGCAAACTTCTGACTGAAATTATAATACCCTTCAAGAGTATAGAAACAATAACTTAGCCGTTTTCAAACCATTTTCATCAATGTTGAGATTTGGCAACTAATTATTTTTTCAGAATTTCGGTTGTAATTTTTTTTTAATACAGACAGGGTATACAGACTTCGGTGAGCAAAAGTTAGCTTCTTTTCTTGTTTTTATTTAAAAAACATTTTTACTATACTTAATATTTTAAAAATAGACATAGCATACTGTTTCTGGAAAATTATATCGGTACATCGGTGTTTTCTTTTTCAAAATATCGAAAGATCGATATGAGAAAACGTGAACAAAGCACTTACTTCTTTTTTTGTGATATTTTCCCACAAATTAATATTATTTTAGAAATATTTTTGTAATTTATTTTTATAAAATCGAATTTAATTAATTCTGAACTATTTAATTGTAAATAGCAAGGGTATACAAACTTCGGCAGGCCAAAGTTAGCTTCTTTTCATATTTTTTTTTTAATAAATACATACATTTTTATTTATGTATGTAATCTGCAATCTTATGAACTTCGAAGTGCCGAAGTTAACATATCTCTATATAAAATTATCTTACCTTCCGTTCAGCTTTCTTCTGTACTTTTTCCTCTGAACATTTTTGCTGTAAAATAAATAAAAAAGTAATTAATAGTCAAAATTAATTTTGAAAATAATGATATTATGTTAATTTGCTTTACTTGACAAGAAACATGCTTTTTGGTGGTTTTTAGTAAGCTTGTTGGTGGGTTAATTTCTTTTCAAAAGGCTAATTCAACGTATTAGTAATTTGTGACACCATTTATATGTTACCTCTTTAGGTTCTTTGATACTATCATTTGTTTTGGATGAAATTTTTTCCACTGGTTGTGCCTTCTTTAGGTTTTCTTCAGTCTTTACATCTGTTTTTTTTAAAATAGGCTCATCTACTGGGTTCTTTTCGATATTTTGTACTTTCACGGGTGTCTTTTCCCCAGTTTCTGGCCTATTTTTTTCTTCTGTGTTTACTTTATCTGTCTTTGACTCGTTAACTTTCTTAAAATCAGTATTTTTGTCTGGTTTTATTTCATTTTCGCCGTTCACTTTGTCCGCTTCAAGGGTTTCTTCTGTTTTTTTTATTTCCTTGTCCTTAACAATATCTGCTATTTTTTTGTGCCTTAATTCTGGCTTCTTTTCCGACTTATTCGTCTCTTCATTATTTATTTCCTCAGCTTTGGGTTCTTCTGCCTTTTCTTGTTTGGGCTCTTTTAGCGTATTTTGTGTGCTCTGATTTATTCCAGTTTTATTTCTAAGCTCTGGTTCTGTTTGAGCTTCTGCCTTCTGTGTTTCTTCCTTCGATTTTTCTTTTGTCATTTTCTTTTTTTGTTTTTCTTCCACTTTAGTTTCTTTTTCTCCGATCTTTATTTATTTATATATTATTTGTGTTTATATAGTGTATTGGTTATTGACGGATGTAAACAAGATTAAGATTGTAAGAATAATAAGTATAATAATATATCAGAATTTGAAAGTATACAAAATATTATTAACATGAAAAACTTTGTTATAAAAATATTATAAAAAAAATAAAATAATATTTATTTCATCAATAAATCAATGTACACTCCAATTGTAAATAAATTCAAATGAAGTTTTCTGAATACCTTTTGCTGCTTTTCCATTTCATCCTTTTGTTTGTCCTTTTCCTTCTGCTGCTCTTCTTCATCCTTCTTCTTGCCACCTTTTTCAACCGTTATTTTACAAGTTGATTCATCCTTGCCAATTTCATTGCTTACAATGACCTTGTAGTTGGAAGTATGCTCTGATTTAGCACTACTAAACGTTAAGCGTGCCGTCGTACCATCAAATGTGGTGGTTATATCCTTGGTTTCGCGGATTAAGGTGCTACCTTTGTACCATTCAATTTTACACTTTCGATCCGATTTTGTAAGGCTAATTAATAACTCAAAAGTCTTTGATTCGATGACCTTTTGGTCAACGAGTTTTCTGGATATTGTCGGCTTTTCAGGCTTGCGTTCCTCCTCGGGAATATCGACGAGATTCACAATTTGAGAGACAGCTTGGCCCTTTTCATTGCTAGCTACCAATTTATAGGCACCCTTATCACTTTCCTGCACATCGTTGATCTCAAGTTTAACTTGAAACTCTCCATCCTTGGTCTGTTCTACCAGGTAAACGTGTCTTTGGCTCTCCTGAACCGTATTGGTTTCCTTGTACCACGTACATTTCGGCTCGAACTTAGATGCCACTGTGCACTCGATGACGACAGTTCGCTTCTTAATAATCTTTATAATCTTTGGCTTGTCTTTGATAACGGGAACGACTTGAATAAAATAAAATTTAATATTATATGATTATTATTATTATTATTCAATCAAAAAAAGATCCTTACAACAATTAATTCCACAATTAAGAAAGTCTTTAACCATACTTACTTTCTATATTCAATGTTAGATTTGCATTTAACTCGCCCAATGTATTCTTAATGTTGCATTTGTATAACCCAGAATCCTCCAGTTGTGGATCTAATAGCTCCAATTTAATGTAGTATTGATCACCGCGTTGTTCCATCGTCATTTTTAATTTGTTATTTTCTTTGATTATTTCGCCGTTGCGGAACCAAATTATGTCTGGCTTGGGATCTGCCTTCACCTTGCACTCCATGATCACCAGTTTGCCATTATTTTCAGATACAATTCGTGGTTTTTCTACGAACGTTGGGCCCTCACCTTCGGGCTCTGGTTCGGCTTCAATATTAAGGTTAAGATTGGCATTCGATTCGCCATATTCATTTTTGACATTGCATCTGTAAGTTCCACCATCTGTTGCACCAGGATCCTATAGCAAATGACAACATTAATAATACTAATTGTTATTATTTATTAGCTTTTTCCTACCTTTATTTCCAATGTCAGTTCATATGTGTCCTCCGCAATAACAGTTGTGTTTAATTTAATCTTTTTACTCTTCTCTACTAGAGTTTGACCCCTAAACCAGGTGACCGTTGGCTCTGGCTTTGCCTTGCACTTGCATTTCATTGTGATCAGTGTACCAGATTCATTAGGAATTATCCTTGGCTTTTCGATAAATGATGGTGCAAAACCGTTGGCGTCGCTAGCACCTGTTTTTGTTATCAAAATAGCATTAGGTATAGATGATATTACCGATTGTGAAACAGAAAACAATTCTATCTTGGAGAGAAATTAAAAATTTAAAGAAGCCCGACATGAATCGATAAAAAGCGAAAATGCTGTATTAAGCAGTATATTAATATTATATGATTGTTAAGAAAAGTGAGTATAATGCATTATTAGATCTAATGAAAAGATGGATAATAATTTTTAGAATTTGGGCTTAAGTTCTAGTGCATCTAATGGTAATAGATGGAAATATAAAGTAATTATTGATTATATATGTACATATATTATTAAGAATGGAGTAGATGCACATGCTTTCTGTTGTCTTAACACCATTTTTGCCGTTACAATTAACACTTTGTATGGGAAATATATCACTATATTTAAAATGGGACTTGCTAACAGCATTCTGAACACTTTCTTTTCGCTATTATAATATTATCTGTTTGTATATTTTTCGTAGGTTGCATTAAGGTGGAAATATAACAAGTAATACCTTGAAAGTTAAGCGCTATGTTAGCATTACTTTCTCCATACATATTTATTGCGTTACACCGATAGTTGCCGCCATCCTCTTTTGTGGGATTCTGAATTTCCAGCGTAAGAATGTAGCTATCTTTTGTGGTTGCTTTGCGAGTCATTTTGGTTCTTTGGTTATTCGGTATTTCTCGATCAGAGCAATACCAGACAATGTCCGGTACGGGATGTGCCTCCAATATACATTCCATGATGAGTATATCCTCCTCTTGACGGATCGTTGGTTTCTTTGGAAATCGTGGCGACTTGCCATCAGGAATTCTGTGTATTAAGTTTGTAAGGAGTTGGTATTCGGTGTTTGTTATTTTCTATTGTTTTTTTTTCTTACTTCTTCGATCCGCTTTCGAAATTTAGATTAATTGTCGCAATGCCAGTGCCATGTTTATTTTTCGCTAGCGCGCGATATTCACCCTGATCAGTGGATACAACACTACTTATCTCAAGGCATGCCAAGTGATATAGTTTCTGATCCATTGCTAATGACATTTTGTAGCGCTTGCCGTCATCGCTAAGTATAGTCTCGCCATGGGACCTTTGTGTGGAAAATATGTTTTGTATTGATATGAAACGTATTTACAGAGTGCCATTTTTGGTAATATATTTTTATATACATTTTTAAACGCGGCGGCTCTCCTGCTACCATATATTTGATACGAATTTGTTGTAATGTTTGGCATAAAGTAAATATAAATTATTTTTCGTACCATGTTACTGTTGGCTTGGGATCTCCCACACATCTACACTCGAATGTAACATTTCCGCCATCTTCGCTTTGACGTATTACTGGACGTTCGGTAAATGTTGGCTTAATGCCTTCAGCGCTTTCGGGAACTGGAGCCTCGTCGCCTATAGAAGTAGGGTATCCATAATACATATATACACAGTATTTTCAATTATGACAAAAGTCATCAACTCAGTTTTAAAGCTCAGCACAAACATACAGAATATTTTTCATTTTGTTAAATACCTTTAAATATACCTAAGCATCTATATTTTAAAAGATTTCTACCAAATATTTATTTTATCTATTTTTCGTGATTTTTCTTGTTGATTCGAGTTCCTGGCAAGATTATATGTATATTTATACATACATACATACGTACACTCGAATCACCAAGAAAGTCTCAAATAAAAAGAAAGGCGATATTTGGCGTAAATTGATCAAATTTTGAAGCATTAACGATTTTAATTGTTAAAGTTATTTTGAAATAATGAAAGATCAATGAAATTATATTGATACTGCAATATTTACTGTTATTATTACTGAAAACTTACTATCAAAATTAAGACTTATTGTGGCATTGCTTTCTCCCAATTCATTTTTTGCATTCACTTTGTATTTGCCAGCATCCTCAACAGTGACATTTACTATCTCAAGTGTTGCGAAGTATGAATGGACGTCCTTATCAATAGTTAGCTGAAAAAAATGATTAATATCAGATTAACGGATATTATATTATTTGAATAATATGTTTTAAGTCTTTGATATAAAGAGTATTAATATTAACCTTATGTCTCCCCGATTCCTTTACAGGTGTTCCATTATGATACCAAATGATGTTTGGCTTTGGATCAGCATTAACCCGGCACTCAAATAAGAGTTTTTTGCCATCTTCTTCCTGTCGTATGGCTGGCTTTTTCGCGAATGTCGGCGCGAAACCGTCGATTTGTCTATGTCAACATATACATACATATGTGAGTAATCATTAATTTATATATTTTTTGTTGTACGATTAGTACGACAAAACATATCAAAATAATAATTTTTTAGGCTATAACAAATGTTAATGTTACTAATTTAATTAACACGATTTTAAGACGAATCATACAACGAAACATAAATAAATAATGTTTTTATGCTATAATGTTCCGATATATAAAACATGTTATGCAAATTTTATTACATATACAAATATGTTTTTATATTTACAAGTTATACATAATTTGGTCAAATCTACCTTAAAGCAAGAAAGGAAGCTAACTTAGGTTCGCCGAATTTTTTCTACCCTTTCAGGTTGCAAATGAACTACAAAATTAAAAATGAAATTCTGAAATAATAAAATATTTGATGAAAACATCGAAGTTATGATTTTTTCTTTTATTTCCCTAATTGTTTCTATGGCAGATATGTCCGATTGTTTATACCCTTGCAGGGTATTATAATTTCAGTCAGAAGTTTGCAACGAAGTGAAGGAGACATCTCTGACCCTATAAAGTATATACATATGTATATTCTTGATCAGGATCAACAGCCGAGTCGATCTAGCCATGTCCGTCTGTCCGTTTGTCTGTCTGTCCTTCTGTCCGTCTGTCCGTCTCTCCGTTTCTACACAAACTAGTCCCTCAGTTTTAAAGCTATCTGAATAAAACTTTGCAGTTAGTCTTCTATATACTCTCACTCGTATATATATCGGAACGAGCTGGATCGGACGACTATATCATATAGCTACTATAGGAAGAATCGGAAATTAGAAAAAAAATTTAACTTTGTAAGTTTTCAACAAATTTTTATCAAAGTTAAAATTTAGACATGTTTTATTAATCCGGAATTTTGGTTTTAATTCCATAGCTTCCATAGGAACAATCAGGAAAATAAAAGAAAAATCCATAACTTTGTCAGTTTTCAAGATATATTCACCAAACTAGAAATTTGGCCATCTTATATTATTTCAGAATTTCAATATTAATTTCTTGAAAATCGGCCAACTATATCCTATAGCTGCCATAGAAACAATCAGGAAAAAATAAAAAACCATAACTTAGCCGATTTTCAAACCATTTTCATCAAGTTACAATTTGGCAACTAATTATTATTACAGAATTTCGGTGTTATTTTTTTTTTGTTAAAATTCTGCAAGGGTATATAAACTTCGGTGAGCCTAAGTTAGCTTCCTTTCTTGTTTGAAATTAAAAGTGGCCCAATCTCAAATTTGATGAAAATGATGTAGAGAAACAGCGGAGGTTTAATTTTTTTTTAATTAATTAATTTAATTAATTTCTTTTATTTCCCTGATTGTTACTATGGCAGCTATAGGTTGTCCGATTTTCATTAAATTTAATGAAAATTAAAAAATTAAATTAACCAAATATAAGATTTGGTGAAAATATATTGATGTCAGTTTTCAATATATTTAAAGTTAAATTTGCTTCCTACGGCAGCAATATGATAAGTCGTCCGACCCTGCCCGTTCCGACATATCGACATATATCCAGCCGTCTGTCCTTAGTTTTAAAGCTAATGAAACTGAATGAAACTTTGCAGTTAGTCTTTTATAAACTCTCACTCGTATAGATTATAAAAGACTAACTGCAATGTTTCATTCAGTTTCATTAGCTTTAAAACTAAGGAACTTGTTTGCGTATAATCGGACAGACGGCTGGACAGTCGGACAGACAGACGGCCGGACAGTCGGACAGACAGACGGACATGACTAGATCGACTCGGCAGTTGATCCTGATCAAGATTATAATACTTTATAAGTTGGAAATGTCTCCTTCATTGCGTTTCAAACTACTGACTAAAATTATAATAGCCTGCAATGGTATAATACGAATAGTAATTAAAATAAAAAATAATATATATTTTTATGTACATATATATCTACATTTGAACATTTTTTACTGACTACAAGGTTATCATCGTATAAATAAATAAATTGTACAAGTTTTACAAGTTTGATATGTCTTCCTCTTTTACATTTTAAACGATTTTCTCGAACAATTTTGAAAATTATAAAAACACTTGCTATTTATTGTTAATATACACACACCATCGATAAAACACCTAATATTTACACATAGCCCTTATCTTTTTTACTTACCCATTGTTTTCAAGAATTAAAAACTTTCCCTCTATTTGATTTGAAAACCCCCAATTTTACATGATTTTGTAGGTATTGAAAAAGAAAAAAAATAGTTTAAGCAATTATATTAATTATTGCAGTTGCCACATGCTTAAGCTCGTATTAATTTTATTTTAAATGGAACTAGTGTTAATAAATAAAATCGAAGGCTCGTATCGTTTGTTGAGATAAAGTTATTAAACGGTGGCTTACTTTTCTTTAGGTTCGTCAGCAGCTAACAGGGTATAAATATAAAAGTTTATACATACAGATAGATTAATAAGAAAATCTTAAGTGATATAAAATAAAAAAAAATTGGACCAACTTTTAATTTTAATTAAATTAAATTTTAATATTAATAAACATCTCTACTGAATACAGTAGAATACTGAATACAGTAGAGCTAAAGGAAGTATCGATGTGGTATGCAAATCTTTGGTATCTATGTTTTTTTAATTAAAAAAAAAAAACATAATTTTTGCAAAAAAAATTAAATTATGAATACGTCCAAGTATAAATTTGATTTTTATGCAGCTCTATTGTAGTGTCAAAATTTAGCCATTTCTTTTAAGGATTTATTTTTAAGGAATTAATTTATAATTTAATAATTTATCATGAAACTTTAGAGATACCTACAACTAATATCAAAGATTATAATAAACAGGCAATAAGTATTATACAAAATGGCCTACTTATGGCAGCGTATTCGTGATCTTCGATTAATAATTGAGCTGCCCTTATGAACACATAATTCGCGTCGGATATCCAAAACAAAAATTATTTGTATTTATAATAAGTTTATTTTCTATTTGAACCTAAATAGAACCGAATGAAATGATGGGGAAGAATTAAACAAAGTTCTGAACAAAAATGTTGAATTTTTTGTAAGGCTAGACTATCTTCTTCTTAAAAATATTAAACCAATATTTAGGTTTTAGAATAAGATTTCATGCTGATGAGATGATAATTCTTTATGATTCACTTCGATAATTGCATAGTTTATCGTAAATATTGTCAATGCATATGTTGCATTCCAGAAATAAGGAGTGGAAGAAAACCCGACTAATGTTTTTGGTATGCACTTCATTTGAAGCACTTCGAGTTTGAATTCGATAATAATACTTTTACATATATTATACTAGTAATATGTTTATTTATTAAAAAAATTTGTCAGGTTACATGACCCCCTTGAAATTCACCAATTTAAGAGCAGAACCATTTTCGAAATAAAACTATTTCCCTTATTTTAGTCTGAATATTTTGCAAAATGTAACAAAAAAACATGATGGACATACAGTCGGGTGGCCCGACAGTAGAATACCCTGTACCATTACAAGTCGCCGCTCGATTTCGTTCCCGAGAATAAGAAGCCAAAATCTAAAAAACGGAGACAAATTTACATATGATGCAAATGTCAGCTAAACCAAGAACGCAGTCGATACTTCAGTGGATAAAACTGCGCATGCATTTTTGTAAGCAATTGGCCTGGGTTCGATTCTGTCGCAAGGCATACGAATTTTATGCATTTTTTATTTTTTAGTATAATACTATAATAATTTGGATTATTTGATTTATTTAGTTAAAAAAAGTAAAAAAAAAATAATTTAAAAAAAATGGAAACTTATCGTCGCCGGCGAGACTCGAGCCTATGACAACTAATTTTATTTTAAATAAAAAGCGTTTGGAGTACACTCCAGTTTAGTCAGCTGCACCATCAACCAATTCGAAATGAGTAATCTTAGTTTCATAAAAATGTACGATTTGATTTATTTGGAGCCCTTTGCCTGCGCTGCATAATATAATAATATAATGTATAAAGTAAAAAAAATTGGAAAATCTGTTTTTTTTTTTATAAAATCCATACAGGTTTTGAATATGGTTTACATAACTTTATACATTTAGGAGAAATAGGTTTTTTAAATAGCTCCTCCAAATAGGGGAGCAGCAAAAATTAAAAACAAACTTGATCTGCGTGCAGATATAAGAAGTCTAAATCCCAAGTTTAGTGTCTCTAGCCCTTATAATCTCTGAGATCTAGGCGTTCATACAGACAGACGGACATGGGTATATCGACTCCTTTAGTGGTCTTGACCAATATTTAGGTAACTTTTGGGGGTCTGCCACGCCTCCTTCTGCCTGTTACAGAAAATCGCACTCGCACAAAACTATAATACCTATGTACCTATGGTACAGGGTATAAAGAACATGTTCTATATATAGAAATTAAAAAGTCTTACTCACGTGTGAAATTTAAATTAATAGAAGCTGAAACTTCTCCAGACTTATTTTTCGCTTTCACTTTATAAAGACCTGCATCGGTTTCAACCACATCATCGAGCTCTAATACTACAGTATATTTGTTGTCGTCAACAGGTTGTATTTTAAATTTGGTTCGGCCATCCTGTTCGAGTTTGTTGTCGCTACGAAACCATTCAATATCTGGTTTCGGCGACGACAATAGCTGACATTCAAATATTAATCGATTGCCATCATCCTCCTGATGCAGTTGTGGCTTCTTAACAAAGCTGGGAGCGAAATCTTCAGCCACCCCCATGCTGAGGGTATAACCTTAAGCTTCGTCTTCAACGGGTATGCCTCTATTTTGGTCTATAAAAATAATTAAGATTATCAAACAGTTTACAGAAATATAATCAAATATATACAGATATTTATTACAATTATTTTCATTACTAAATCTATATTAAATTCTACATGCTACATATTTAATATTAACACAAATGAATAATCATAAGTCGATCTACGTATTTTCCATAGTCACTAAATGTTTTTACCTTTTTTAGTTTCTTGTAGTTTATATGTGCGGTATATGTACATAAAATGGATTTCTTGAAGACGAATTATCGAAAGGCAATAAAATTGTTAGAAAATTTTTGACCTGCATAAGCCCTTAAAAGATCCAGTATTTAAATAAATATATATATTAAAAATATGACCGTAACTTATTTATATAAATTGAAACTACGTTTCATTGAAATCACTAAATCACCATTAAAAATGCAAAAACTTTATATATTTATCACCAAAAATATAGCAAAACGGCTAACACAATTTTCTAACCAGAAGTTACGAATGTTGCACACGAACCCACCAGCAATAGAAAATGGAAATTCGATCGCTGCTCTTCCCTCATCCTCATTTTTAGCATAAATGAATGTTGTTAATGGAAAATACATTTTTACTGAATAAACGAAGAAATTTTCGTATATATTGCATGTTTATTTTTAGTTCGCAGTCACCGCTCAACGGCTGAGTGTTGTACATACAGAAAATACCGAAAATACTACTCACATCTATAATTTTATTTATAAATATATCCGTATACATATATATACATATATTAAGTACACACATCTTGATCTCGCTGATTTCAATTGATACGAAAAATAGTAAAGATAAAGTTGAAGCAAAAGTGTTAGTTTATATTTAGCATTCAAAAAATTTTAGCATTCCAAAAATTCACACATTTTAAATAAATTATGTGCACATTTTTTCATCACATTGAGACTTTTCTTGGTAGTCTTTTTGTCTATTTTTATGTTTATGAAACAACAACATGTTACACAACTTCTTCTATATACATTTTATCTGCAAAGCAACGCAGTGTTGTTAATTAATTTCTCTTAAGTTTTTCTCTAATCCTCTTAATATTTTTAATTTTTAAGGTATTTTACTTCTTAAAAAGACAGTAAAAATACTGAACTCAAATTAAAAATTATCTGGACGCTGGTTATGAAGATTATAATTGTTTTATTTTCACTTCACTTTCTTTATTTTATATTTTTCATTTTTTCTTTAGTCTGAATTGTAAATTGTATGTACATACTTATTTACATACATATACTCATATAAGAAGAATCAATATTATTTAAAAATAGCCATAAGATTTTATCAGACTTTTCCAGTCAGTAAATAATTCTGTATACTATTTATACCCATAAAAATGAGATCAACTTTAAAGCCACACAATTAACTGCATTATTTCATTTGTATTATTATATATCTTTGAACGATGTGGGGTCATAATTATATATTTTGTACATACAACTAGGCTACAGATAACACAGTTCCGAGCACTGCCCCGAATTTATTGGTTTTTCTGCGGAAAACGAAGCAAACTCCACGAGCTTTTGTCTATTACTGATGCTCTTGGCATCGGTAGAAGCAAGACCAAATACCAAAGGCAGCCATTCACGCTAGAACAAGCTTCCAAAGCGCAGACGCGATCTTGTTTTATTTATAATACCCACTACTAAGTCAGGTACTATGGTTTAGCCATAATTTAGAAACTTTAAAAGCTGATTAAGCCATAGCAACTTTTACATGATTACCTAATTATTTTGAAAACTTTGGGGTCGAGGCCTGTATAAGATATGCTGCTACACAAGACAACTATAAAATATAGTCACCCGACTCTACTACTAGATATTAAATAATTTCTATCGGATTGTAAATAATATCTACATCTTAGTGTAATCCAAATGTTTCGGAAAATAAGGATATCTTAATGGTAATTATACTAGACGTATGCCAAATAGAACTGCATGTGAATGTATTTTTTTATGAATTTTCTGAACAGTTATATGATAGAGTTTTCCAATTTGTATTACTGTGGGCTACAGTCCACGTAGTGACGAAAGTACCGAATAAATATCTATCAATGTAAATAATTCACTAAAAGGGTATTCAAATCTCTGCGAAGAAATAAAAGTTTTATTCACTTTCTTAAATTTTGCCTATTTACGATGAGATAATTTTTGAAAGGGACTTTAACTCATTTAATTTAATTAGTTTACTTCAGATCTTTTTAATGTATATGTATATATTTTTTTGTTAAAAATTAAAAAAAAAAAACAAGAAAGGAAGCTAACTTCGGCTCACCAAAGTTTGTATACCCTTGCAAAATTTAAACATAAACTTAAAATCGAAAATCTGGAATAATAATTTGTTGCCAAATCTCAAATTTGATGAAAATGGTTTGGAAAACATCTAAGTTACGTTTTTTTTTTATACCCCCTACCCTTCATTACCAAAATTCCCTTCCCTGCCTTTTTCTAGCGGCATATTCGAACATGAAAGGAAGCTAACTTCGGCTCATCGAAGTTTATATACCCTTGGAGAATTAAAAAAAAAAATTTTAACCGAATATCGGGAATTATTAGTTGCCAAATCTCAAACTTGATGAAATGTTTTAAAAAACGGCTAAGTTATGGTTTTTTTTTCCTGATTAGTCCTATAGGATATAGGCGACAGATTTTCATGAAATTAAAACCGAAATAATATAAGATGGCCAAATATCAAATTTGGTTAAAATATCTTGAAAACTGACATAGTTATAATTATTTTTCGAAAAATTTTCCGATCGTTCCTATGGCAGCTATATGATATAGTCGTCCGATCCGGCCCGTTCCGACACATGTAGGAGTTGGAGTATATAGAAGACTAACGCATAGTTTCATTCGAACAACCGGGCGAACAGTCGGACGGACATACGGACATGGCTAGATCGACTCGGTTATTGATCCTGTCACAATCCTCTTTGATTCATCGAAGAATTCCCCTACGACTCCTTGCTAATTCCTCTGCAATTCCTATTAGATTCCTTCAGTATTAACCTAAAATTCCTCCCTTATTCTGCTCCCATTTTTTAAAGATTCATGTTCGATTCCCCCGGAATTCCTTCAAGATTCCCCGCAGATCTCGCTTAGAAATTCCCTAAGCAATCCGGAGCGAATTTACTTGATTTACTACAATTTCCTGGTGGCAATCTTGGAGAATTCTTGGACGAATCCTCAGGATCTCCGAAATTCCTGCACCAACCGCCTCGTTATATCGAAATTCTCCTGTAGGCTTGTTCCTTGACGAATCCCTGTGGAGCAATTCCGATTCCATCGAGATTTCTTAGGGATTCCAATCCAGTCAGTATGTCCGTATGAAACACTGGATCTCAGAGATAGAGCTCTAATTTCTTTTTGAAAGTATTTCAAATTGTTTCAAATTTTTACCACGCCAACTTCATCAAAAACTCAAATTATTATTTAATTTTCTTAAATTTATTTCCGTTATTCACCAAAATTTGATTCTCCAAACCTTGTTATTTTTCTAATAAGAAACATAAAATCAAATTTAATTGGTAAATTCTAACTTGAAAAAAAGGTTTGAGAATGGGATGATGTTATCGAAAGGCATTTTGATTTTCCGTATAACAGTTTAAATAGGTGTTGAGTAAATAAGCTGAGTTGGCAGCCCTCAATGCGGCAGCTGTTTACCGAATACAAAATTCAAATTTACAAAATTAGAGAATCGAGAAATAAAAAGTGCAGAGAATAAAAATTTAAATAAATATAGTTTAATAAATAAAAAAAAAGATAGAGTTTATTAATTTAAATTAAATTAAATGAAAAAAATGCCTAATTGCTACTGGCGCGGTTGCGGCCTAGCACGGCAGATTGGCGTGTTTGGCCGCTACTCACATAATCATAACTACATACATACATACATATATTATTTTTATTTTTTTAGTTTTAATGGTCTCCAAATATACTTAACAAGAAGCAGCACACATTATATGTGTGCAGGAACACAAAACAAAATAAATGGAGAAGTCATAAGTAAGTACAAAAAACCCATAATTGCATGTTTTCACACGAGAATCGATAGCTGACATAGCTTGCCTGCTTTTCTGATTCTTTCGCTTCCAGGGGTTGATCTTTACTAATATCCTAAGATCGAAGAGTTTTGAGTTAAGTTAGCCCATGCTGATTTTTTTTGTTGTTTTCCTGTGCTTGCTGTGAAAAACAAAGGAAAAGATCAAAGTATTGCATGGAAATAACAAAGAGCTAACCGTTCACGACGGCCTGAATCTCAAGCGTCGTGATTTCTCTAAACTATTTTTCTACATATTGATATTACAAGTTTCGGACTCCTAATAACATAAAAAAAAAACTACAAACAAAAACCGAGTCTTTTATAACGCTGCACAGGTATACATTTAGTATTATTAGTATCATTTAATTTAAGAGTTGAACTAAATAATGCAATCAAAAGAAATTAGTTACGCCCTTTACATAGCCTTAAAAATCGAACAACCCTGTTATCCGGCACATAACTTTAAAAATCTCAAAATTTTTATGTGATGGTAATTCCGAAGATTTAAATTCTACGCACCAAAGGATTTCGATATGACTCTCAGTTTTTCAACAACTTAACCATATTTTGTTAACATAAATTATAAAAACCTTATCCGCCAAATGGTCAACCGCGACAAAAAAATTAAAACTTCTCTAAAATGATTTTTATCAAGATAATTACATTAGGAAATGGCCCAGTTGTCTGAATTTGAACCAGACTTCGAAATATTTGAAAGCAAATTCGCGGAAACGCGATTTTTCATTTTTTGGGAGTTTTTTGTTTTGATAACAACAAGTATTATCCTTTGACTTTTGTTTTCTAACATTACTAGAAGAATTATTTTCCAATATTAAAAAAAGTAAAAACCCATAAAACAACATGGAAAATTTTTAACTAGACTCGACTCGATTGATAGCTACATTTTATAAGTAGAGCATTTTTCAAAGTCGGCTTCCATTTGCCCATACATGGAAAAAACAAACTAGTGGCAATTTTCATATTATATTTATACCCTTGCAGGGTATTATAATTTTAGTCAGAAGTTTGCAACGCAGTGAAGGAGACATCTCCGACCCTATAAAGTATATATATTCTTGATCAGGATCAACAGCCGAGTCGATCTAGCCATGTCCGTCTGTCCGTTTCTATGCTAAAGCTATCTGAATGAAACTTTAGTTTGTTTTCTATATACTTTCATTCGTACATATGTACATATGTCGGAACAGGCAGGATCGGACTACTATATCATATATCTGCCATAGGAACAATCGGTTGTAGAAAAATATTTTAATATTGGCAGTTTTTAACATATTTTCATCAAAGTTAAGATTTAGCCTTTTTTATTATTCTTGAATTTTGAATTTAACTTTAATCAGAAAAAAACCATAACTTGGCCGTTTTTCAAACCATTTTCATAAAATTTGAGATTTGGCAATTGATTATTATTCCAGAATTTCCGTTTTAATTTTTTTGTTTAAATTCTGCAAACTGGGTATACAAACTTTGGTGAGCCGAAGTTAGTTTCCTTTCTTGATATCTTTATACCTATTATTCTTACTAGGGTCTGGCTCAAATTATTATACCATATAACTAGGTGAGAGTGGCGATGAAAAGTTGTACATCGGTCCCAATTCTTTCTAACTTTCTAAACGTTAATTAACAACTAGCTTCAAAGAGCTAAAATACCATTCGATCGATAAATAAATGGTCAGGTCGGATGGTCTTGGCTGACTTTTAATACTTTTATTTGGTAGTATCCTGAAAGTATTATATCGTCATCTATTTTCGGTTCGTTTCAACTACATCACCGTTTCTATACCCTATCATTTAGTTTCTATAGGAGTAATCCGTAAAGAAAATCTTCACAAGTTTAGGGTGTTGGCGCATAAATATTCTATATCTCTCCTTTTCAATTAATTACAAATGTATACCTTAAGGATATACACACTTCGGCTTCCGTTATTACCTTTTTTATTTATTCGGCATGCAAATACCATTTAATATATAGAAGGCATGAGATTAAATCGCATTAAACTCAACGGAGCGAAATGAAAAAATTCTTGAAAATATTATCTGCGGATTAGAATCAAATTTTGCTAAAATAAAAGTGGTGGCAAGTGCCGCTCAATGACCTTAGCCCTTAACACAATATTGATTTTATTTTTATATTGGAATAAAAAAACAAATACAAATAATACTGAAATCAAGAAAGGAATCTAAAGTATATGCCTTTGGATCATTAAGAACTATTAAAATTGGACTAAACCTAAAGAAATTATATTATATATTAATACATGTAATAAGAACTCGGTTTTAACATTGCCCTAAGCATATATTATTTATAGTTTTCCTTTACATTTAACGATAGTTCTTATGGCAGCTGTATAAAATAATAATCCGATTTGCATAAAATTAAAACCGAAATTCTAAATAATATGAAAAGCTTATATCTCAGGGTAGAAAAAGTTTTGTTGAAAGTGTGTCGAATTATAATTTGTTTCAAAACATTTCCGTGTAAAAATGTATAGAAAATTATATACAAAGTTTCATTCAGTAGCGCCTTTTCGCATTTACTTTGCAAAAATCTTAACTTTTGCACCAAATAAGATAATCAAAAAATTTAAACGGCAGTTAATTGTTGTAAAATTTATATGTATGTGTATTGGTCAATGTGTCACGATGTTGTCTACCTTTTATTACAAATAAACCTATAGTAGGGTAATTTCTAATACATATGTAGATAATTTTTTCTTTACTATAATCACTTGACACATGGCGGGTGGTAGCAATTTACCTGCACAAGCCCAAACCAAACTAAAGATTGATTTATACTTTATAATTGTGACTATTATTTAAAGTAAATTTGTAGCATTATAAATTTGTTGTGTAATATTACCTGAAAGTCAACCAGTTAAAATTTATTTTGTAATTTGCATACATAGAAAAAAAAGTTAAGCTTTGAATTTTCTTTTCTTAAAATTATAATACCCTGCAAGGGTATAGAAAACCCACAATTATTTTACTTGCAAATTCAGAATTCTTTGACATTTTTATATGGTTTTCAAGAATATGGTATATACTTTAGAGGGGGAAAACCACTGCTTCACTGCGTTGTAAAATGCTGACTAACAAAATGTACATTTGTAATAATATCAATGTAATAAAAAGACATGCATTTTATATATGTATTTACAAAAACCATTAGTTTTAAGTTTAGGACATGCGTTCAGTAGCGACGCATTAAAGACGCCAGTTCCGATCATTAAAATTTTTATTAAATTCTTTGTTTTTAAATAATTATTGTGTATACAAAAGCTGATATTTATTTATTTAATATTTATTTGGTATTTAAAATTGAAATATATATTAAAATTTAACATATATTCGACATGAGCGTGCTATTTGTTAGATATCAGATATCAATAGTTATAGTTCCTAGTGTGCTAAAAGTATTGGTGTGCATATTTTAAATTCTTATTTTATTCATTAATATACATATCAATAATAATATTATAATTACACAGTTTACGTTAACAAATTCGCCTAATCCATAATTAAACGCTATGATTATCACACTTGAAAAGCAGTTAGCACAGTTGCCATCTTACGCCCCCCAAGGGAATTTAAATAACGAGCCATTAAACAATTAAAGTACCGCACCGACTGCCTCACGGACCACCGATGACCAGGACCAGCCAACCAAGCATTTTGCCAGCCAACCAAATATAAACAACAACAGGAAAGTCTTTTTTGGGGAAAAGGGGAAGCACACACACTGAGAAGGGTTGTGTGGCGTGTCCACGGGGGACTTGCGGCCCTTCATCTGAAAGAGAGGCATCCCACATCCACTGTAGATATGCTTCAATTATTTTGAGCCATACTGTGGACGCACCTCCCAGCCATCGCCCAGCTTTTAGAAGACCACCTAGGTATTTAAGCATGAGAGTTGAAAGCTAAACGATTATTGAATACCCTCGCAAAGTTTACTGGGATAAGGAAACATATTTCGATTATTATTATTATGCTTCATAACGAAGTTTCGTCAATTTTCTAATTTTCCCACATAATAAAAACGTCAAGTTCGAAAACTAAGAAAAACTAACAATCCAACAAACATAACATATTTATATATGTAATATCGTAATAATTCGGTTTAATAACAGAGTACATTTTTTTGTGTGTCAAGCTTCTGACTAAGAAAGTAATACCCCACAAGAGTGTAAAGTACGTACTTCAAACGACAACACCCTAAACGTTCTATTAGGATGAGAAAAAGTAAGGGAAGAGGTAACAATGTTTTTTATACCCTGTACCAAAGGTACAAAGGTATTATAGTTTTGTGCGAGTGCAATTTTCTGTAACAGGCAGAAGGAGGCGTGTCAGACCCCAAAAAGTTACCTAAATATTGATCAGGACCACTAATGGAGTCGATATAGCCATGTCCGTCTGTCCGTCCGTCCGTCCGTCCGTCTGTCCGTCCGTCCGTCCGTCCGTCTGTCCGTCCGTCCGTCTGTCCGTCCGTCCGTCTGTCCGTCCGTCTGTCCGTCCGTCCGTCCGTCCGTCCGTCCGTCTGTCTATATGAACGCCTAAATCTCAGAGACTATAAGAGCTAGAAACACCAAAATTGCGATTTAGACTTCTTATGTTTGCACGCAGATCAAGTTTGTTTTAAATTGTTGCTGCTCCCCTTTTTGGTGGAGCTATTTGAAAAAAACCACATATCTCCCAAATTTATAAAGTTGTGTGAACCATATTTAAAACTTGTATGTATTTTACCAAAATACACATATTGCCTAAATTTCATTGCGATCGTGCCATAAATAGCGGAGATATAGGCCTTTTACTTTATACATAAGAGCAGCCCAGGCAGAGGGCTCCAAATAAATTAAAACGTTCATTATACATTGTAGTTATGTTCACACTTTTATGAAATTAAGATTACTTATTTAGAACTGGTTCGTGGTGTAGTTGTCTAAGCTGCAATCAACCCGAAATGTTTTTATGTCAAATAAAATAAATTCTCACGGGTTCAAGTCCCGTCTGGGACAAAGAATTTTTTTTTTGTTTTTATAATTTTAATAATATTTTTTTATTTAATTTTTTTTTTCCTGTAAATCAAAATAATTATAGTATTTAAAAACCTTTTAATTTATTAAAAATAAAAAAAAATTGTTTACCCCTTGCGGCAGGAATCGAACTCGGACCATTGGCTTACACACAAAACATATATGCAATTTCAACCACTAAGCTATCGACCTTGCTCTTAAAGTGGAAGACATTTGCATTATATGTACATTTCTTTCCGTTTTTTTGTCTTATCTCCGTCTTTCATATAATTTTGGCACGCGCGTTGTAATGATACAGGGTATTCTACTGTCGGGACGCCCGACTGTATGTCCATCTTGTTTTATACTGGCAAAGGGTGACATCTATCCGTAATTAAAAGAAACCACGCTGTGCTCTAAAAGTATTGCTTCTTGTTTTTAATCATTACAATATGCTAAGTTTGAAATAATAAAATCCTGGTTTTATTGAAACTATTAAAATCACTTGCTAGAACTAGATTTTTATGTTTTTATATAAGCTTGGCTATTAATATAATCCGTGTGAATAATATCCTGCCTGATAAAGAAAGATGGCTTTTGGCAGATGGAGATGGTTCCCAGGTAATCCAAAAATTAATAGAGCTAAGGCAAAGGCAGATATTTAATTCGGGTTTACTTATTTTTTGGGTTTTACAGACATAAATTTAACTCATCATTTACAATGATTACAATTTAAACTTTAGCATCCTATATTTTTATAAAATATTTCAAAGAGTTTAAGCGTCAAACTTCACTTCCCTGACGAATACCTCGCTATAGAGATCTGAGATATGGAAAAAAGTCTCAATTCCAGTTGTGACTACACCCATCCATCCCAGCTAGGCTGAACACGTGGTGCACCAGTTCCTGCGGCTCTTGTGCCTGCTGATATATAAAAAGACGTCGTCCTTTTTTCTTATCGCCAGTCCGCAAGACTTCACACGGCGCAATATAATTATATGAGGGGAAAAAATAAGTCAGAAAGGGCCCTGGAAGTTGGCTTGCTATATCGCTAAAATACTTACTCTTCAAGCCAGAAACAAGCATTGTGATGTTTAAAATAAGAGAGATAAGACCTTTTCACCAGTCATATAACGTTAAATGGGTTATAAAGTATATTTTCAAGAAATAAACTTACTGGAAAAATGACAGGACCTTTGATTCTTACTTTTTTGTTGATTCGAGGAATTATTCCTTTTTTTTACCAAGTTTTCTATATTTTTATATATTTTAATTATGGAATTTCTTAATTAAAAATTCCGTCTTCATATATGTATAATTAATTAAATTAAATTAATTTTAAATAGCATATATGTATACTATAGATATATGTATATGTATATTATAGATATATGTGTTACGAAATGCAGAGACGGTTACATTAGCTTTAATATAAAGGTTGATTAATACAATCATATTATGCAGATTATAAGCGTAGGATGTAGGATACAAGCTAGTCTAATGTATTTTATATCCTAAGAGTTAAGAAAGTGCTCTTTATAGATCAGATGATTTGACATTATTTATTCTCTATGCAGCTGTTGGCTCACTAAGCCGTACCGGAAAAGTTTTCCAGTGCTTTTCCAGTAGCAGTACAAACGCCCGTCGCTGGTATGTGGCACGTGGCGGATAGCTTGTGATATAGCCTGAGCTCTGAATACCAGGCTTCGGCACTAGTGCGAACGTAATATGATGATTGCAGGACCAAGACGCACTGCTTTAATTTCCTGCAGTAAGAGGGGTGGTGGTAGGACACAATTTCATCCATGCTGCATACCATTTTTGGCTAATAAAACTCCATCTCTAATAAAATTGTTGAGATTTGTAATCTGCGCTTATTCATCATCATCCCTAAAAAAGATAAGAAGTCTTTGAGATTGAGCTGGTACAACAATCATAGTTATAAAAATATTACAGGAACAAATTAGTAATTAATTAAAACTTTGCAGATTTTCAAAGGGGTATAAGGTCTCGTTATAATTCATGTGGTGCGTTCAAGTTTATATTTTCATTCCAGAAAACTTTATTAAATTATTCCTGAATTGCGGTGTGCTACTTATCTTAGATCATATATTCATACATTTAGATATACTGTTATGTCCATATTCGTATTTTTTGCAAGATCTTGGCAATCTTGATAAGATTTTTCCGACCCTATAAAGTAAATATATATATATATTTTTGATCGGCATTAACAGCCTTATCATATCATGTCCGTTTCTAAGCAAACTATTCTCTCAGTTTTAGAGCTGATTAAAAATTTTAGTTAGTGTCATTTTTATTCTAATTAACCTATATCGGAACAGGTAAGATCTGTCGACTATTTCATATAATACCAATAGTTACATAACTGTAATAGTAATAATAATAATAACAAAAAAATATTTATTTATTGATATTTACATCGATACTATTTACAATTGTAATATAAATATATAAAAATGTTGGCTTGTCCGAAGCAACAATAAAGAAAGCTAACTTAAGCTCACCGAAGTTTATATACCCTTGCAGAATTTTAACAAAAAATTAACACCGAAATTCTGTAATAACAAGATGGACATACAGTCGGGTGTCCCGACAGTAGAATACCCTGTACCATTACAACGCGCGTGCCAAAATTATATGAAAGACGGAGATAAGACAAAAAAACGGAAAGAAATGTACATATAATGCAAATGTCTTCCACTTTAAGAGCAAGGTCGATAGCTTAGTGGTTGAAATATATGTTTTGTGTGTAAGCCAATGGTCCGAGTTCGATTCCTGCCGCAAGGGGTAAACACTTTTTTTTATTTTTAATAAATTAAAAGGTTTTTAAATACTATAATTATTTTGATTTACAGGAAAAAAAAATTAAATAAAAAAATATTATTAAAATTATAAAAACAAAAAAAAATTCCTCAAACCAGACGGGACTTGAACCCGTGAGAATTTATTTTATTTGACATAAAAACATTTCGGGTTGACTGCAGCTTAGACAACAGCACCACGAATCAGTTCTAAATAAGTAATCTTATTTTCATAAAAGTGTGAACATAACTACAATGTATAATGAACGTTTTAAGTTATTTGGAGCCCTCTGCCTGGGCTGCCCTTGTGTATAAAGTAAAAAGCCTATATCTCCGCTATTTATGGCACGATCGCAATGAAATTTAGGCAATATGTGTATTTTGGTAAAATACATACAAGTTTTAAATATGGTTCACACAACTTTATAAATTTGGGAGATATATGTTTTTTTTTCAAATAGCTCCACCAAAAAGGGGAGCAGCAAAAATTTAAAACAAACTTGATCTGCGTGCAGACATAAATGATGTCTCTAGCTCTTATAGTCTCTGAGATCTAGGCGTTCATACAGACAGACGGACAGACGGACATGGCTATATCGCCTCCTTTAGTGGTCTTGAACAATATTTAGGTAACTTTTGGGGGTCTGGCACGCCTCCTTCTGCCTGTTACAGAAAATTGCACTCGCACGAAACTATAATACCTTTGTACCTTTGGTACAGTGGATAAAAATTAGTTGCCAAAGCTCAAACTTGATGAAAATGGTTTTAAAATCGGTTAAGTTATGTTTTTTTTATTTCCTGATTGTTTCTATGGCAGCTATAGGATATAGTTAGCCGATTTTCATGAATTTTAAGTTTGGTAAAAATATCTTGAAAACTGACAAATTTATGGATTTTTCTTTTATTTTCCTGATTGTTCCTATAGAAGCTATAGGATATAGTCGACCGATTTTCATGAAATTAAAACCGAAATGCAGGATTATTAAAAACCGGCTAAATCTCAACATTGATAATATAATATGTTGAAAACTGACAAAGTTAAATTTTTTTTCTAAAAATTTTCCGATTGTTCCTATGTCAGCTATATGATATAGTCGTCCGATCCGGCTCGTTCCGACATATATACGAGTGAGAGTATATAGAAGATTAACTGAAAAGTTTCATTCAGATAGCTTTAAAACTGAGGGCCTAGTTTGCGTTGAAACGGACAGACGGACATGGCTAGATCGACTTGGCTATTGATCCTGATTAAGAATATATATACTTTATAGGGTCGGAGATGTCTCCTTGACTGCGTTGCAAACTTCTGACTGAAATTGTAATATTATATATTATATATTATTTTTATTAGAAATCTAAAATTATATGTACAGTTACTTATTTATTCGTAATTCTAATAAATAATTTGTAATTTTAAAAGAGAAATATAATATATACATATATACCGATTTATATTGGCTAATCTCTTTCGTGTATATTACCTTTAAATATATTATTGCTCGTCTGGAGTTATGTTGTGTGTCGTCTGCTGGTGTTTGTAATAAATCTGTAATAAACAATTTCTGTAAAGCATTGCATAGCATAAAAAAAACTTACGTACGCCCCTCATATGTATGCCGTCCTTTTCGAACATAAAGAACGCGGCATAGATGATTGGGTAGAGGAAAAGCAGGATGAAACCTTCTCGAAAATTCAAATGCCTTCGCATGTGGGTGTAACCGTTCGTGTTTAGGCTTGTCGACATTTTGCGCTTGGCATTCACAATGTTACGCCCACGCATTGTTTGTAACCGTAAGTGGCATTCGTTTTACGCGGACACGCTGTGGGTAGTTAACACGCTCCGGAAATATACGAGCGCGTTATTGTGTTTCGGAATATACTTTAATACTTTAATTCGGAAATACTTTTATTTAAATTAAATTAAGGCTTTAGAAGGGGACAAGGACAACTTAAAGACCCAACTTTTAACTTTTGGTTCAATCATAAAATGTACAAGCACTGTTGTGAGTATTTATGTGCCTGTTCGTGCTTTTATTTTATTTCAAACTGATATCCTTTTTTCTTGCAAACTTCAGTAGGATCTGGAGTATTTTATGTACTCTTCTGCCTTTATTTTTAATGTGTATTTGGAGGAAAGAGCGAGTGCGACAACTATTGTCGGTCAATGGCCAGCCAACCAGAGCATTTTCCCGTGGCAAATGGTGGTGCTTTAGCCAGTATCCCTTACTTGGCCAATCACAGGCCACCTTGTTTCAACAATAATAATAATGCCATGCTTCCCATGGATGGCATTCGAAGGGTCGGCCTAGTCGGCACAGTGGCGCACGCGGGCTATGTCCGGAAAATTCTTATTGCTCGCATAATTCAAACAAATACAGTTTCTCCGTCGCCGTCGGTGTATCCTGTAAATTGTTGCGATCGCTGGAATTCATAACAATATTCTATAATATCGCTACAGCAAAAATATATTATGTATGTCGAAACAGGCATATAGATAATACTCGTAAAAGTGTGCAAAAAGTGTTTAAAAAAAATCAAATGAAAATGTGTTTGTCTGCTCAACCTTGATTAACTTCTCTGTTACTCGTAAAACAATGGATTTCTGATCATCAATAGCTACGACGACTTGCACGCCGACATCTGCACATTTTCATTTTGCATTCCATTCAAAGGTTTGCCCTACTACCCAGGGTTCTCCCAGCAGGAACGAAATCCCACAGCAGAAAAGGCCCCAGAATAAGGAACCTTTGGCAAAGCAAATTATATTAATATCCATTTGAAGGAGGTGTAGTTTAATTGGTGACTAAACTTATCATTAAGTATGTTTACCTTACAATCCACCCCGACGTCCATAGGAGCTGTAGTGCCGCCTTGGACAACAGGAGCGTTAATAGAACGTCTGCCGTCCTTGGAAGACATGGCGCACAAAGGTAAGCAAAGCTAAAAAAACAAAATCACCTCTTTCTGTCGACTAAGTGAAAACAAACGTTTAGGAGCACCATCGCCATACACATTTAATATTTTATATTAATACAAGCAAATATATATACGTATAAAAAATGAAATAAGCATCATAAAATACCTTTAGATAAATCGCAAAAGCATTATAGGGTACAACCTATTGGTTATTTTTTTTAAATTTTAAAGTATAGAGGTTATTGTTTTATTCAAGTCTAATATCAGCTTAGGTCTCCGCACTGTTTGCGTCTTATTAGTCCATGAAAAGTGACAAAACAAGCTGTTTTTGAAACTTTGACCTCGATTTTCACAAAATTGATTCGTTTTCGAATTACAAATGTACAGAGCAAGGTCATTGTTGACCTGTACATTAGAGTTGAAGAAACATAAATTTTTGGAAATTGATATTTCGGTTTTTATTAAAGGAAATCAACAAAGTTACCGATAATCGATATTTCTTGTAAAAATTATTATTATTATAATTATAATTCATTATTTTTATTATTATTCGAAAAAAAAAATTTTTTTTAAGTTAACATAAGCAGAAATTACGGTTTTATTCATATAAACAACATTCGAACATTTGATCCTGCAGACACGTTTTTAACTTTTGTTAAATTATTTAGAGATCCTCTCGTTCTTGTTCAGGAAAAGAATCATCTCCATACAACGATACTTTCTCCATCTTTTCTTTGTAGTTTTTGAACTAATTCCGACGTTATAAAATTCATATAAGTAGATCAATTCCAGAGATACAGTTCGCAGATAGTTACAAATTACTAGCAACAAGTTTACCTGTGATACGATAAATTTTTTCCCTCTATGCTATTCTGCTCTCTCTTTTTCCTCTATAGACAATGTGATTGCAATGAGAAGTCTACCCTGTTTGGATGCCGCTAATGGTATTAGCGGACTGGGCGGTATTCCTGGGAAGACATCATCGGCAATGGAATCAGTGGAACCGAACGTAACAGCGTCACAGCCCCACTCTACGTCATCGTACTTTGCCACAACTTACTACCATTTAACAGATGATGAATGTACGTTTCCCCAATACATATTATCTTAAATGCCATTTCCCCACTTGTATCATTTTTATACCCTTGCAGGGTATTATAATTTCAGTCAGAAGTTTGCAACGCAGTGACGGAGACATCTCCGACCCTATAAAGTAACATATTCTTGATCAGGATCAACAGCCGCGTCGATCTGGCCATGTCCGTCTGTCCGTTTCTACGCAAACAAGTCCCTCAGTTTTAAAGCTATCTGAATGAGAGTTTGCAGTTAGTCTTCTATATACTCTCACTCATATATATGTCGGAACGGGCCGGATCGGACTATATCATATAGCTGCCATAGGAACAATCGGAAAAGTTTTAGAAAAAAATTTTAACTTTGTCAGTTTTCATATTTTCATGAAAGTTGAGATTTAGCCGTTTTATATTATTCCTGAATTTCGGTTTTAATTTCATGAAAATAGGATATACCTATAGCTTCCATAGGAACTAGCAGGAACATAAAATAAAAATCCATAACTTTGTCAGTTTTTAAGATATTTTCACCAAACTTGAAATTTTGCCATCTTATATTATTTTAGAATTGCAGTATTAATTTCATGAAAATCGGCCAACTATTATCATTAAGTTTGAGATTCGGCAACTAATTATTATTACAGAATTTCGGTAAATTTGTTGTTAAAATTCTGCAAGGATATATAAACTTCTTGTTAAAAAAAAGTGTTTCTGCCTAAACAAATTCTGTAAGGAATGTTTTATCCACTGGCTATTGATTTTTATACCCTGTACCAAAGGTACACAGGTTTTATAGTTTTGTGCGAGTGGGATTTTCTGTAACAGACAGAAGGAAGCGTGGCAGACCCCCAAAAGTTACCTAAATATTGATCAGAACCACTAAAGAAGACGATATAGCCATGTACATCTGTCCGTCCGTCTGTCTGTCTGTCTGAATGAACGCCTTGATCTCAGAGACTATAAGAGCACGAGACACCAAACTTCAGATTTAGATTTCTTATGTCTGCATGCAGATCAAATTTGTTTTAAATTTTGCTGCTCCCCTTTTTGGTGGAGCTATTTGAAAAAAAAAAAACATATATATCCCAAATTTATAAAGTTTTGTGAACCATATTTAAAACCTGTATGTATTTTACCACAATACACATATTGCCTAAATTTCATTGCGATCGTGCCATAAATAGCGGAGATATAGGCTTTTTACTTTATATACAAGAGCAGCCCAGGCAGAGGGCTCCAAATAAATCAAAACGTTCATTATACATTTTAGTTATGTTCACACTTTTATGAAATTAAGATTACCTTTTTCGGATTGGTTCGTGATGCAGTTGTCTAAGCTACAGTCAACCTGAAATGTTTTTATGTCGATTAAAATAAATTGTCACGGGTTCAAGTTCTGTCTAATACGAGTAAAATTTTTTTATTTTTATTTTTTGTTTTATAATTTTAGCAATATTTTTTTTAAATTTTTTCCTGTAAATCAAAATAATTATAGTATTTAAAAACCGTTTTATTTTTTAAAACTAAAAAAAATCGAATCGAACTCGGACCATTGGCTTACACACAAAACATATATGCAGTTTCAACCACAGAGCTATCGACCTTGCTCTTAAAGTGGAAGACATATGCATTATATGTACATTTCTTTCCGTTTTTTTGTCTTATCTCCTTCTTATATAATTTTGGAACGCACATTGAAATGGTACAGGGTATTCTACTGTCGGGACGCCCGACTGTATGTCCATCTTGTTTTTTATAGATTTCTCTATGTTTATTCACTCGAGAGAAAAAATATTTCAGGTCTTACCTTTAAGGTTAAATTCAGTAAATAGCATAAGTACTTAAAATATATAAATTTAAAATATTCAAACCATGTACAGTAATATTTTTCGCAGAGAGGTGCCATCCGCCGCTGACCTTACAAATACTTGTTATACAAATACTCTTAATTATCTCTTTCCAATAGGTCGCAAATACAATTTGCATTTTCTCTAAAAAATTTACAAACCGCAAAAAATTTAAACTTCAAATTAAGACATCTCTGGAACAATTCTTTTTAGAAAACAAGATTCCTTTATGTCAATTCTTCTATGGTGTGAATATACGTAGCTTAACATTTCTTAACACAATGTAGAGATGATCGGTAAGGGAAATACGAATTGTTTAGTAGGACGACTCGCAATCGAGCACACATGCTGCCAATTATTATTAACACAATGGGAAAAACTCAACATTTGTTTCGGCAAGCGACTTTTAAGACCATGATGATCAGGAGTAACTGCTACCATCTATCCCTTAAAACCCCGGGTCCCATTCTTCTATAACGACTCGCCGAGCTGTTAAGTACTCTTCGTGTGCACTATTGTTGTGAGTCAATACAATCATTTTCCACCTTTCAATAAGGATCTTGAAGTGTGTGTATGTCGACGGTCTAACGGCGACCCCACCGCTTCCGTGTCATGTCGTTACAAATAGTAACAATTATTGGCATTGAGAGTTGAAGTCGAATAAATACAAAACATACACAATGTACTCAGCAAATGCCAAAATGAGCCTCTTTAGCGTTTGGTTCTTTTTTCCTAGGGGATACCCACCCCTATACAGATTCCAGATCCCTTGCAGTCCAGTCCAGAGACCTTTAGGAGGGTTCATCACTTATATTACTGCAAACTGCAAACTATTCTTTTCCCCTGGCCAACGTAATTTGTGTGGCAATTACATTATTAATCCCTCGAAAATATATGATTTTTTTTAAGTTTGAAAATGGTATTTACCTAATTCAATCTAATTTCGCACAGTTTGCTAATAATAGAGATCTATGGGAATTATGTACAATTAAACAAAACACTAACGAGATGACGAAACCATAACATAGCCGATTTTCAAACCATTTTCATTAAGATTGAGATTTGGCACTAATTATTATTTCAGAAATTTGGTGTTAATTTGTTGTTAAAATACTGCAAGGGTATATAAACTTCGGTAAGCCGAAGTTGGCTTCCTTTCTTGTTTTAATTATTAAATTCTGTTCTTATTTTGATTTATATAAAAAAATATGTCTAAGTTGATACATACATATGTATTTATAAGTTTGAATTCGTCGCGGACGAGATTCGAACCCATGACAAATAATTTTATTTTAAATAAACTCATTTCGGGTTAACTGCTGCACAGCTGCATCACTAACCCAATCGAAGTGAGTAATCTAAATTTCACTAAAATGTGAACATAACTAAAATGTATAATGAACGTTTTGATTTATTTGGAGCCCTCTGCCTGGGCTGCTCTTGTATATAAAGTAAAAAGTCAAAATCTCTGCTATTTATGGCATGGTCGCAATAAAATTTAGACAATCTTTGTATTTTGATCAAATACATAAACCTTTTCAATATGATTTGCCTAACTTCATAAATTTGGGAGATATATGGGTTTTTTCAAATAGCTACACCAATAAGGGGACAAGCAAAAATTGAAAACAAACTTGATCTGCGTGCATATAAAAGAAGTCTAAATCCCAAGTTTGGTGTCTTTAGCTCTTATAGTCTCTGAGATCTAGGCGTTCATACAGACAGACAGACAGGCAGACAGACGGACGGACAGACGTACATGGCTATATTGACTCCTTTAGTGGTCCTGATCAATATTTAGGTAGTTTTTGGGGGACTTGTACGCCTCCTTCAGAAAATTGCACTCCCACAAAACTATAATACCTTTGTATCTTTGGTACACCTGGCATATAAAACTCCAGCTAGTTTTAACAAATAAATTAAATTCATTTTGTTAATGTCGTATTTTCAAAATTAGTTTGAATGAATAATTAAGCTTAAACGCTATGTACATATATACATATGTACTACATATTCATATACTACTAGCGGCACAGAACTTGCTTCGCTAAGTACAACATAAAGTCGGACATGTGAAAAAAAGAACCAACTTTCAGATTCAAGCAATGCTGTGGCAAACTGATGGTACCCAATAATTCTTTGTCTCATCTTGATATATGTATGTATTTATGTACATACATACATATGTATATCAATGTCACTTTGCGTTGGGTTTTTACAATTCAATATTCACAATTTATATGAAAGCACACAACAATATATTTTGAAAACTATGATATAAGCACAAAGCAATAAATATGAATGGCAAATGACAGAGATGGCAAAGGCAAGATTAAAATGGCAAATGTCATTAAAATCATTTATTTCAAAAAATTTAATAAGTGCAGAACAGCTTGACCAATTTTGTACAAACTTCACATAAACAATCTACTAAATAGTCTGAACAAAGTTTGGTTTATAACATAAACAGAAAATTTAGGGAAATTTAAATTGGGTTGAGAACGGGATGACAGTGAAAAGAATTTTTTAGGTTATGTAGTTAAACAAAATTTTACCAATGGCAATTAAAATTCTCCGAAATGACATAACAATTGTAATTCAGATAAAAATTCCAAATATTATTATTCCTTTCTGTCTTTATCAGTAATCTATTCTCTCGCATTCCTTTCTGGAAAAAGTCACTCGACTCACATGGATTAGCCCCTTGTCAAAAAGCAGAAACATTTAACGATGCTTCGCTGATTTCTTTACCAATAAAAGCAGTAAATTGATACGCAGATTTTGGGATTTTATTTCAATAAGTCTCCTCCGATACTTGGAAAATCGTTTGAAGCCCTTAACAACATTTTCTTCTCTCTCTGTCTCTTTCTCGTACACGGAACAGAGCTTCAAGTGTTCCCCTTCCTCTTCTTAGCCCTTTTTCAGGATTTCTTTTTGTGCTCATCCTTCGTTAGAATGATACACTGTAAAAAGTATACATGTATTGCATAAAATCACTTACTTAGCAAATTAAATTTAACATTTGCAAACCATTAATGAAAAAAAATTATAATTATACTTTCTTTCCAATATTTTCTGCTTTAACCAAAATAATATATAATATAACAAGTTTTTAGGAGAGTTGGATAAACATTGGTATTTTTGAATATTGATCTTCCGATATCAAAATTGATACGTGATAGCAACTGTTGGGTTTCGAACTAGCCATATACAAACTGAGATCTTTCACGATCTGCAGGTTTTATTCTCCGTAATTATTCTTGTTGGCCTGTGAAATCAAAGTTTTTTTGTAAAAATTATTTTTAAAAACATATATTTCGTGGAAAATTTAACAGAAATAGAAATAACAGGTTTAGTCGTATAAGAAAACATTTAATAAATTTAAGCTGAAAATAATAATATCGATGTTTTTAAATTTAAAAAAATCTTCAATGTATCGATGTTACGTCGATACTTCTTCAAGCTTCAGTTTTTAGATATCTGTATACATATGTATATTTATTAATTTATTTATTTATGCATTTTATGAATGCATTTTTTTTTACACATTATCCCAATAATTACATCAGTGTAAACTTACATTGGTTTGGAATACTTATATTCTCAAAACTATTATGGCGGATATTAGATTGAGGGTTCTTTCCTCACGTTTCATAAGCTTTATATGAATGTGTAAGAGGTTTAGATCGACATATGTAAATATGTATGTATCTAAGTATGTATGTAAGTATTGCATTCAAAAGCGTAACAAATCAAATTATATGCTTTTTTGGTCCTTTGGGAGAATTATTTGTAGCTTTTACAAAAATTTTAGCTGCGCATAATCAATAAGTTAAATGACACAGATATAGATTTTCTCTTTATTCAAATTTCTTGTGTATTCCTTTTGCAGGTCACAGTGGAGTAAATCAGCTGGGCGGCGTCTTTGTTGGTGGCCGACCATTGCCAGATTCAACGCGACAAAAAATAGTTGAACTAGCCCATTCGGGAGCAAGACCATGTGATATTTCACGTATTCTACAAGTCTCAAATGGATGTGTGAGCAAAATTCTTGGCAGGTATGTACGCATTATTATTTTATCATTATCTATATCTATATATGTACATGTACAAATGTATGTCCATATGTATGTACATACATATATAAAATGCTAGTGTCACAGTTTTTGTTACTTTACTCTTACGGAACGGGTTGACCGAATTTATTAAAATTTGTATGTATAGTAGTTTTGAAAATCGGTTACTATCTATTTTTCTATTTCTATTTCCCCTAGGTGGTAAGATATTGCTGTCAATGAAGAAAAATTGTATTTGTTAATTTTTATACATTATCAGTCGACTTCTGAGACTTCAGGTAGACTGCAGCTTAGACAGCTGCACCACTTGCCAACTCGAAATAAATAGTCTTAATTTCACAAAAATGTGAACATAACTAAAATGTATAATAAACGTTTTGATTTATTTGGAGCCCTCTGCCTGTCTTCTCTTGTGCACATAATGTGTATAAAGTAAAAAGCCTATGTTTGTACATACATATATCTCCGCTATTTATGGCACGATCGCAATGGACCATCTGTGTATTTTGATCAAATACATAATTGTTTTGGTTTCTATTACTTTATAAATTTAGGAGATATACGTTTTTTTTTAAACAGCTACTTCAAAAAGGGGAGTAGTAAAAATTGAAAACAAAGTTGATCTGAGTGCAGATATAGGAAGTCTAAATCCCAAGTTTGGTCTCTAACTCTTATGCTCTAAGATCTAGGCGTCGATACAGACAAACAGAGGGACGGACGGCTATAACGACTCCCTTAGTTGTGCTCATCAAAATTTAACTTTTGGTAACTTACAGAAAAGCGCACTCGCACAAAATTATAATACCTGTGTAACTTTGGTACAGGGTATAAAAATGAGCCACCCGGCTACCTACAATAGAAACACTTCGAGACAATGTTCGCCGGGTAGACTAGTTATATAGTTTAAAAAAAAAAAACATTTTTTTTAATTTATAGCGAATGTGTCATTCGCCAATAATCTTACGCTTGTTTTGTTTATTTATTAAAATATTCAGTTTTAAAAGGAAATTATTATTATTATTTTTATTGTAATAACAAATACAATTTCTTGTTAGAATACTAAATCCGGAGCGACATGGACTCCAGGCTATAAACGGAAATATATTACGAATATGAAAATAAATAATGGAAAATTCTAAAATGTATTATTTTATAAGTTTTTCTTAATTCAAAATGATTTTAGTTTCTTATTTTATACCCCATTAAATACCAAAATTTGCAGTTCACAAAAAATTTAAAGATTTTATATGTATGTATGTATATCTCACATAAATGATTTCCGTTTTGTTATAGATACTATGAAACCGGAAGCATACGACCACGGGCAATTGGCGGCTCAAAGCCACGAGTGGCCACCGCTGAAGTTGTTAGTAAAATTTCCCAATATAAACGCGAATGTCCAAGTATTTTTGCCTGGGAAATTCGTGATAGGTTGCTACAAGAGAACGTTTGCACGAATGATAATATACCAAGTGTGAGTTGAAAAAGATTTTCTTACTAAATATAAAAAAAAAAACAAGAAAAGACGCTAACTTCGGCTTACCGAAGTTTGTATACCCTTGCAGAATTATGTCAGAAAATTAAAACCGATAGTCTGGAATAATAATTAGTTGAGTAAAAATCTCAAAATTCATGAAAATATGTTAAGAAACAGTAAAGTTATAATTTTTTCTAATATCTAATTTGGTTAAAATATCTTGAAAACTGACAAGTTATAATTTTTTCGAGCATTTCTCCGATTGTTCCTATGGCAGCTATATGATATAGTCGTCCGATTCGGCCCGCTCCGACATAAATATGTAGGAGTGAGAGTATATAGAAGACTAACTGCAAAGTTTCATTCAGATAGCTTCAAAACTGAGTTGCGTATAATCGAACAGACAGACATGGCTAGATCGACTAGGCTGTTGATCCTGGTCAAGAATATATATACATATATCTACGGACAATTTCGATTGCTCTATTGGTGATCACGAATTTTGAGTGGCTCACATGTTGACTATCGTTTGAGTCCTCACGACCACTTTCGAAACCACTCACTCAATAATCGTCATAAACCTTTTTCATAAACTGAAACGTTTTTGTTAAAGTTTAACCAATTAAAAAAAAGAAAATTAACGTTTGCTCTTTGTGGAAAGCTCATTTTCGCACTGATAATATAAAAATACTAACACTTAAAACGCAGCAACTTCACTTCCAATTTAAAGACCCAATAATTTTGGAACCACTTTGCAGATACATAAAAACTCTTTATTTGCACCAGCGCTAAGTCAATTTTGGTTACTCTCTGACCGTCTGTTTTTGAACTATGTATCTCCGTAAAAATTCCGAAGATGGAACAAAAAATAAAGTTATCCAATTTAACTAGTTTAGTAATTAGGACGCAAGTAAAAGTTGTCTGTTGTTTGTCAGTTTTTTTTAATATATTTAGGTCAGTTAGGGTTTTTAATTATTTAATTCGGCGCCCCGAAATTATCCTTCCCTTTCATTGGTTTTCTTATTATTTATGTTCCAAGTTCCAGCAAAAGAGAGTTGTCTTTCGATTCTTGTTTAAATATCCCGCAGTAGCTTCATTAGCTCTTTACAATTATATTTATTTTATCTTTTATATATTATATATTAAATATGCATAAAAAGGAGCAAACCAAATGAATTGTGACAGCCTTTTCTCCAGCCGATGGCCGACCGTTGTCCTGCATAACAACCGCTGCCTTATTTTTTCTCTCATTGACAGTTGTGTGGAAAATGTGCTCATTCAAATGGAAAGAAAAATCTTTTATGCGCATTAAGCGACAGAAAAGGGAAATCAGTGCTTGCAAAAGTTGTATGAAAAAATACAATATTAAATAAATACGAACCCGCCGAGCGCCGCCACCACAAACCGTTAAGCGTTGAGCGTTGAAATTCACGCGTCAGTGTTAGGGGGAATAACGGCTTTGCTAAATCACGTCTCGAGCCCTAAAAACCTCGTCCTTACATTTTTTGGGGGTTAGAAGAGAAGGCAAGGGAAGAAAGTTAAAACGGAAATGTTTAGGCATTCGATAGTTGTTGTTTAAGACAAATAGTTCCTGGAGTTGCTGCTACTTGTTGTCCCTAAAATATTTAGATTTTAATAGTGGTTAGACGTGTAAAATCGTTATAGAAAGTTTGTTTATGTAACGCAGGCAGGAGCTCATTTTTTATATCGTAAAATGATTTTAAACCCCCGGGTACCCCCTGGTAAGAACATTCTTTCTGCCTAATTTTTCCACTCAACTGCACTTTTGTTCCTGTTGTTCTTTCCTTCTCACTTGCTCGTTCATTTATACAAATCTTTCATTCTCTCAATTTTTCTTTTGAATTTTCGTTTGAATGTCAAGCGCAGGCAAAGCATTTCTTTAAAATTATAATAAATTGTAAATATCCCAAGATAAAGGATCGCATAATGGAATATTAAAGTGATGCAAAAAGTAGTTTGTACATAAACGTAAATAAGAAAATCCGATCTGTATTGGTGTATATTAACAGGTTTCATCTATAAACCGCGTCCTACGGAACTTGGCGGCACAAAAGGAACAACAAAACAGTGGAGCAAGTAGCTCCTTAAACAACAGTGGCTCCGGTCAAAGCACAAAAACAAATGGCAATATTAACAATGTCACGGATTTGATACAGACTTCAACGCCCTTAAATTCATCCGAAAGCGGCAGAGCCAGTAATTCGGGAAGCGAGCAGGAATCTATCTACGAGAAGTTGCGGCTGTTAAACACCCAGCAGCAGGCAGCTGGATCATCCTTGGATACTGCAGGAGTTCCTCCAACTTCATCTTCAGCTATGGAGCAAGCGCCAAGCAGCCATTTTCAACACCATAACCAGGGTCAGGTGCATCATCAACCTCAACCTCAACAGCAGCAGAGCTGGCCTCCAAGACATTACTCTACGCCAGGATCTTGGTTTCCCAGCTCACTGGCCGTTGGCAATGAAATAGCCATTACATCGTCTTCAAGTTTAGCCTATACTACGGCACGATCGACAACTGTCATCCCGGAGCCTTTAAGTCCACCCAACGACATTACGTCGCATTTAAGAAGCTGTCCTGTGCCAACAACAGACGATGTTCATTTAAAGAAAGGTACAACTTCATGAATTTTACTGCTTATAGATTTATATTTAGCTAAATTCATCAACTTTTTTATTCATCATTCTTTTTATACCCGGTACCTGTAGTGTATGATAGCTTAGTGCCAAGTGATCATGTATTTAAGAGGCAGAAGAAGGTATTTCTGACCCCATAATGTAGTCTTCTTGATCCGCTGCGTGTCAATTTAAACGATCATTATTTATACATGTTTTTGCTCGCAGAACAAGTTTGTTCTTAAATTTGGCAACGTCTACATCCACCGTCGCAAATCACGATAAACCGTAATTTCGCTATAATAGTACATACATTTTTATATACTTACAGGGTATTAACATTTTTGTTAGAAGTTTGCGGTGCAAAGACATATAGAGTGTGAAATGTCTTTGCACCGCAAACTTCTGACAAAAATGTTTTCACACTCTATAAAGTATATATATATATATGTATATATATATATATGTATATATATACTTTATAGAGTGTGAAATGTCTTTGCACCGCAAACTTCTGACAAAAATGTTAATACCCTGTAAGTATATAAAAATGTATGTACTATTATAGCGAAATTACGGTTTATCGTGATTTGCGACGGTGGATGTAGACGTTGCCAAATTTAAGAACAAACTTGTTCTGCGCGCAAAAACATGTATAAACATGGAGATTATGGGGTCAGAAATACCTTCTTCTAAATATATATAAAGAAGGTCATGGCTAAAAATGTCAGATTATACGCAAATTAGTTCCTCAGTTTTAAAGTTATCTGAATATACATATATCATATAGCTGACATCACTTATTGTTTTAATAATACAATTAAAGAGGTTGGTTTTTGTTTCTAGAATTTATTATATTCGATAGCCATATGTAACAGGAAAGAGGACGACACAAAGGATAAATCCTTAATGTTACAAAGAAGATTAGAATACACATAAGGCAGTCGCTATCCAAAATTGTATTTTGCTCGATTTGTGTACGCACGAACGAATTAAAATATCAGGAAGAAAAGCATTTGCAAATTTTCTCTTGTGTTGGTTTCATTTCTTATTTTTATCAGTTACAAAATGCCTTCGACTAAACGTGCGTAAATGCGATGGGCACGTGACAAACTTGATTGAATCAAACGTCCTCTCAGACTTACAGATTTAATAAGCAAGAAGAATCTAGCTTCGGCAAGGCGATCTTTGTATACCCTTGCAAATTACAATGGGATTATTAATATTATATACTGCCAGGGTAAAAAAAGGAGCTTGAGGGAAAAAAACAGCTAGGAATCGCAGCCAAAACGCAAAATTTTTATTTAAAATTACGATATTAACACTGTGAGATTAGTTAATTTCCTAAAAAAAAAATAAAAAACGCTAACTTCGGCTCACCGAAGTTTATATACCCTTGCAGAATTTTAACAAAAAACAAGTAAGAAAGCTACAGTCGAGGGAGCTTGACTGTGAGATACCCGCTACCCATAGTAAATAGTTAATATATTTTTGAACATAACTAACAAATGCAACTGCAAGTGTAATATAATATAATCACATGCATACAAAAATACACACACGTGCATCTATGTGTGTAAAAACGCGTTATTATTGCATTAAAGGGGCTAATAATTATTACCATTTATTAAAATTGCTTCTTGAATATCTTATAAGATTCTTATCCGATCACAACCAGGAATACTTAGTTAGTCTAATTGGTCAGCCAAATGAGGCATGCTGCAGCAGCCGTTTGTGGCCATACAAACTTATTTCTTTAATAACTTCGACAATTTTTATCTGATCGCAACCATATTTTCAGGAATCACACAGACTATTGTTCTTAATGTACATACCAAAATTCGACTCTAGCTTCAAAATTATATGATTTGATTTCGTTTTGATGATTTGGGGGCGGAAGTGGGCGTGGTAAAAATTTGAAACAAACTTGATCTGCTTGCAAGCATAACAAATACTGTCAAAAAAAAGTAGAGCTCTATCTCTTATAGTCTCTGAGATCCAATGTTTCATACGGACAGACGGATAGACACACAGACACACAGACGGACATGGCTAGATCGTCTCGGCTGTTGATGCTGATCAAGAATATATATACTTTATACGGTCGGAAATGTCTCCTTTACTGCGTTGCAAACTTCAGACTGAAATTATAATACCCTGCAAGGGTATAAAAACAAATAAGTATAAGAAAAACTATGTATCATAAGTAATTTATTAAATGGCAGCCAGCTCTTTTTCTATAATTTCTGTATTTGAAATCATGGATAAAGTAAAACAAATGCATTATGTCAAGTATTTAAGAACAATGCTTTATAAAAGTTTAAAATTTAAGATTGCAATCAAAAATGTTTCTAATCATGCAAGCAGAAATTGTGTGGGAAAATTGTTAGTGTTATATGTATTTGGACTCAATCTCGTCATAAGTAGGCCTCTCCCCTGCTTCATATAACCACTGACGTTACCACTGTACCGTGGTTGACAGGTTTACCCTTAGCCCTTACAGCCGTGTAGTTGGTTTTAATGCGATTTACAGACTCATTTTACAGGCGATGACACTTCATTAAACGACAAACCTTTGCGAGGGTGGTTGTGGTAAAGAGCTATGGCTTTTATATGGTTGGGATTTCGAATTTTGGTTGGTTGGGATTGGGGTTGAACTTCTGATCTAGCGACGATTGTGGGGGTGCATAAATAGATTACAGAAAAATACATATTTATAAAAGTTGTATATTTTCACAGACCTCATCTCTCAGCCAGATATCTCCACAGTCTTATCTACTTTTTGTATTTAACGTACGCAACAGTGGTCAAAATGAGAACTGGAGAAACATTGATGTTATTCGACATTGTTAAAGAAAACATCGATATATCTAGTTTTTTTGTTTGTACTTTAAAATAAACAAGATAGGAAGCTAACTTTGACTCACCGATGTTTATATACCCTTGCAGAATTAAAAAAAAATTAACACCGAAATTTTGTAATATTAATTAGTTGCAAAATCTCAAATTTGAGGAAAGCTATTGGATATAGTCGACCGATTTTCATGAAATTGAAACCGAAATTCAGGATTAAAAAAAACGGCTAAATCTTAACTTTGATGAAAATATGTAGAAAACTGACAAAGTTAAATTTTTTTTTAAATTTTCCGATTGTTCCTATGGCAGCTATATGATATAGTCGTCCGATCCGGCTCGTTCCGGCATATATACGAGTGAGAGTATATAGAAGACTAACTGCAAAGTTTCATTCAGATAGCTTTAAAACTGAGGGACTAGTTTGCGTAGAAACGGACAGACGGGCATGGCTAGATCGACTCGTCTGTTGATCAAGAATATATACTTTATAGGGTCGGAGATGTCTCCTTCACTGCGTTGCAAACTTCTGACTGAAATTATAATACCCTGCAAGGGTATAAACATGGATTTTTAATGTGGAAATGTTACTTGGTTTTTTAGCAAGAAATGAAATTGAATTGAATGGAATACGTCGAAACTAATCTTTTTATACTTAAATTAAATGTTTTTGATAAAATTTAAAAGAATCAATAGATTCCTTGTTATTTTAAATTACAAATTATACACTGTGAACGGTCATTAATCTCAAAATCTTCAGCCGCATCTTCTATCCACCCTTTCTCAGATTTCTAACTAGAATTTGCGCTTGTATTTTTGTTTGCTGCCGGCATCTCTGACTGTGTCGCCTGTCATTGTGACGCTCAGCTGTAACTATTACTATTACTGTAGGCTGTCAGAACATTGCAGTTCGCCAGCACGGTTGACATGTGCTTTAAAGAGATAAAGATATACAGACACAGATACACGAGAACAGGGTTTATCCCGAGGCGGCGGCATGTATTTCTCATCAGGGCCTATTTGGATCTGTCACATTCACTAAAATTTAACGTCAAGTACACTCACGACCGCAACGGAAAACACTCACACACCTTTGGCTTAAGTCGACACATAAATAATGCCCGGGTCGGTTTTATTATTTGAAGTGACCGCGAACGCAAAGACCTATTTGTATTGATACGATAGCATGTTAAATATATTTATAATACATTTTATCCACTTACTAAGACTTAAATTATTAATACATTTAATTTGCTTCCGATTCATTTATCGAAAGAGCTTGATGGCCATCAGACAGATGAAACGGGTTCCAACGAAGAAGATAACTCTAATGGTGGCGCCTCAAACATAGAAAACAGCAATGAGGATGACCAAGCTCGACTGATACTGAAAAGAAAGTTGCAACGCAATAGGACATCATTTTCGAACGACCAAATAGATAGTCTTGAAAAAGGTAAGAAATTTGAAGCGAAGTTTGAATAATCTGCAACGAGCTTTCGAAGCTGTAAACATGTTTTGGGGCGTACTTGGGTGTAGTCAGAAATTTGATTTGATTGCAATTATAGAATAATAATAAAAACGAAATTCTGGGATAATAAAAATGCACAAATCTGAAATGAGATAAAACAAGAAAGGAAGCTAACTTCGGCTTGCCGAAGCTTATATACCCTTGCGGACTTTAAACAAAAATTAAAACCGAATATCGGGAATAATAATTAGTTACCAAATCTCAAATTTGATAAAAATATATTGAGAAACAGCGAAGTTATGAATTTTTTCTTTTTTTGCCCTGATTGTTCCTATGGCAGCTATAGGATATAAATGTTTGATTTTCATGCAATTAAAATCGAAACAGATGAGAAACAGCGAAGTTATTATATATTATTTTCCTGATTGTTCCTATGACAGCTATAGGATATAGTCGTCCGATTTTCATGAAAATAAATAATATTAAGTGGCCAAATATCAAATTTGGTGAGAATATGTTCAAAATTTTTTTTCGAAAAAATTTCCTATTGTTCCTATAGCAGCTATATGATATAGTCGTTTGATCCGGTCCGTTCCGAGTAACTACAATGTTTCATTCAGATAGCCTTAAAATTTTAAAACTGACTAGTTTGCGTATAATCGGACAGACGAACAGAAGGACATACGGACATACAGATATTGATAGATTGACTTTGCTGTTGATCCTGATCAATAATATATATACTTTATAGGGAAATGTCTAATACCCTGCAAGGGTATAAAAAAACACAAAATATTTTATTAGAACATAGGAAAAATCAGGGAAATAAAAGAAAAATCAGAACTTCGCTGTTTCTCAACATATTTTTATGGATTTTGGGATTTGGCAACTAATTATTATTCCAGAACATCGGTTTTAATTTTCTGAATTAATTCTGCAAGGGTAGAAAACTTCGGTGAGCCGAAGTTAGCTTCCTTTCTTGTTTAATTTTTCAAATGTCTTTTATTTCTATTGATTTTTTCGCATACTAATATTGTTATAGAAATAGTTTTCCATGTTTCTTTTTTCAAAAACATCGAAGTTTTTATTTTCAGCTCTACTAAATGTTATTATAAGTTAAATAAGAAGTTTGCAACGAGGTAAACACACATTACATAGATTTAAATATAAAATTCGACTGTATAGGTATCCTTTTTAATTCTTATAAGTATATAAGTCGGAACTCGCCTGATTTATTTAAATATATGTTCTTAATTACATATTTATTTAGAGTTTGAACGCACCCATTACCCCGATGTCTTTGCACGCGAACGTTTGGCGGGGAAGATTGGATTGCCAGAGGCCAGGATACAGGTATGGTTTTCCAATCGCCGTGCCAAATGGCGTCGCGAAGAGAAACTTCGTAATCAGCGAAGAACGCCAAATTCAACAGGAGCCAGTGGAACCTCATCTTCCACTTCTGCAACGGCTTCCTTAACGGATAGTCCCAATAGCTTGAGTGCTTGTTCTTCTCTGCTTGGAGGAGGAGGATCAGTGGCAGCAGCAGGAGCCCCAAACTTGGCCTCACCTAATATCTTAAGCTGCAGCGCTACACCTGGTGTACCTGAGAGTACCGATAGCCCAACGCCCACAAATTTGCATCACAGATCGAGTACAAGCACTGCTGAAAACACCCAAGGACGCAGCAACGAAGACTGTAGGGGTGGCGGCGACACTTGTTCACCCTGTCCTGGAATTTCCGGCCAGCAACATCATCAGAACAACATTTCTCCACATTTACATGCCCATGCCCATGCGCTGGTTCCTGCCATATCGCCGCGATTGAGCTTCGGAGGCTCCATGAGTGCCATGTACTCCAACATGCATCATACATCGGCTTTGCCCATGAGCGATACTTATGGGTAAGAGTCTTAATATATATTTAAATATTTGCCTACAAAAATTTGTTCACAAATACTTGAAAACGTAAATACTAAAATGGTATATGTATATACTGGTAATATTAATCGAAAAACCTTTTAAAATCAATCTTTAGATCGGTTGGACCCATGCCCACGTTTAGCCACTCTTCTGTTGTCGGCACATCGCTTGCACCACCAATATCGCCAATATCCCAGCAGGGTGCCGATCTAACGCCTCCTTCGCTGTATCCTTGTCATATGAACCTTCGACCGCCGCCACATCTAGTTACGAATGATGGTAACTCCCACGTAGATACCAGAGGAAACTGTAGTGGATCATCAGGATACGAGGCACTGTCTGCATATGCTTTGCCACCACCGTCCTCAAATTTCTCCGCAAGCTCTCCCTCATCCAGCACTACCGCTGCTGTTACCTCCGCCCATCATCATCATCACTCCAATATGGAATCCCGTCACTCTCCAAACTGTGGATCCAACTCCAATCACCTGGGTATTAGCCACACTTCTGTCTTTGCCCCAGACTCAATTCCCCCGAACGTGGGTCCATACATGAGCTACAACTATGCGGCAGCTGCCGCTTCTGCTTCCTCCAGTGCCAATGGGGGTGTGGTGGCAACATCTGTTTCTGGGGGAAACGTATCTTCTGGAAAGCAACAGTTCTTCGCCTCTTGCTTTTACTCACCTTGGGTTTAGGGTACACATAGTAATAAGATGCCCCTCGAATCCAGAAATAAGGTCATAATAATAAATCGAATTTACATATCTCTAAAATAAAAATATAAAAGAGGTTGTAGAACAAATTGTGTCACTCCGCCCACTAACTCATAATCCCAACAAAAAAGGAAGCAAACTTCGGCTCACCGAAGTTTATATACCCTTGCAGAATTCAATAAAAATTAACACCGAAATTCTGTAATAATAATTAGTTGCCAAATCTCGAACATGATGAAAATGGTTTGATAATCGGCGAAGTTATGGTTTTTTTTGTAATTTTCCTGATTGTTCCTATGGCAGCTATAGGATATAGCTGGCCGATTTTCATCAAATTAATATTGAAATTTTGAAATAAAATAAAATGGCCAAATTTCAAGTTTGTTGAAAATATCTTCAAAACTGACAAAGTTATGGATTTTTATTTTATTTTCCTGATTTTTCCTATGGAAGCTATAGGATATAGTCGACCGATTTTCCTGAAATTAAGGAAAATTAAAGAAATTCAGGTTTAATAAAATACGGCTAAATCTCAACTTTTATGAAAATGTGTTGAAAACTGACAAAGTTAAAATTTTCTTTCTAAAAATTTTCCGATTGTTCCTATGGCAGCTATATGGTATAGTCGTCCGATCTGGCTCGTTCCGACATATATACGAGTGAGAGTTTATATAAGACTAACTGCAAAGTTTCATTCGGATAGCTTTAAAACTAAGGGACTAGTTTGCGTAGAAACGGACAAACGGACAGACGGACATGGCTAGATCGACTCGGCTGTTGATCCTGATCAAGAATATATATACTTTATAGGGTCGGAGACGTCTCCTTCACTGCGTTGCAAACTTCTGACTTAAATTATAATACCCTGCAAAGGTATAAAAAGCACATATTCTAATGTTTGGTGTCTGAATTAAATTATGTAGAAGTATAACGAAAAATAAGTAGGAAAGATATAGTCGAATGTTACTGCGAATAACTATCAGATACCCGGTACCAAAAGCATTGTGGGTGGCATTAAAAGAAACATGGACGGATCATTTTTTTTTTGCGGAATTGAGCTCCACTTCTCTAATAATTATATAAAATCAATTACAGCGTAGAGCTGGAGAAACATATATGTTTTTGAATATCGATCCGTCGATATTTTTAAAAAGATATACCGAT
Source organism: Drosophila mayri (assembly GCA_008042485.1). Taxonomy (NCBI): domain Eukaryota; kingdom Metazoa; phylum Arthropoda; class Insecta; order Diptera; family Drosophilidae; genus Drosophila; species Drosophila mayri. The sequence continues at coordinate 30,359 of VNJN01003497.1, read as the reverse complement.
ATTCGAAGTCTTTTTTTAAATTATTTTTTAAAAAATATTATATTGTGGAAAAATTAACAGAAAAGGGAACAATTTAGTCATTAAAAAACATTTGAAAATTTAGGACTGAAAATTACAAAATATTTAGTCGATCATGCAGTCATATTTTAAACGTATCTTAAACTAATTGAAGATCTTCCCCTTCTTGTTTAGGAACAATATTATGTCCAATATTAAGTATCAATGCAGTACCGACAGAAAACATGGATATATCTTAATATATCCATGTTTTTCTGTCGGTACTGCATCGATACTTCCTCCAGCTTTACATTGTACCCAAATGGTACCGGGTATAAAAATAAGAACAAGAAATAAAGCTACCTTCGGCTCACCGAAGTTTGTATACCCTTGCAGAAATTAAACAAAAAATTAAAACCGAAATAATTATTGATTGATAAAATTGATGCAAATATGTTGAGAAACAGCAAAGTTGTGATTTTTTGTGTTTTGTTTTCCTGATTGTTCCTCTAGAAATTATAGGATTTAGCCGTTCGATTTTTATAAAATTAAAATAGAAATTTAGCAATCAAATATAAAGTGGGCAAATCCTAAATTTAATAAAAACGGTTTGAAAAACGGCTAAGTTATTGTTTTTATACCCGCTACCCATAGGGTTGAAGGGTATTATATGTTTGTGCCGGCAGGAAATGTATGTAACACGTAGAAGGAGACATCTCCGACTCTAAAAAGTATATATATTCTTGATCAGCATCAACAGCCGAGACGATCTAGCCATGTCCGTCTGTGTGTCTGTCCGTATGAAACATTGGATCTCAGAGACTATAAGATATAGAGCTCTAATTTTTTTTCGACAGTATTTCTTAAGCTTGCACGCAGATCAAGTTTATTTCAAATTTTTGCCACGCCCACTTCCGCCCCCGCAAATCTTCAAAAACGAAATCAAATCATCTAATTTTGAAGCTAGAGTCGCGAATTTTGGTATGTACATTAAGAACTATAGTCTGTGTGATTCCTGAAAATTTTGTTGCGATCAGATAAAAATTGTCGAAGTTATTAAAGAAATAATTTTGTATAGCCACAAACGGCTGCTGCAGCATGCCTCATTTGGCTGACCAATTAGACTAACTTAGTATTCTTATTAGTTCCTGATTGTGATCGGATAAGAATCTTATAAGATATCCGAGAAGCAATTTTAATAAATGGCAATAATTATTAGCCCCTTTAATGCAATAATATCGCGTTTTTACACACATAGATACACGTGTGTGTATTTTTGTATGCATGTGATTATATTACACTTGCATTTGCATTTGTCCATTATGTTCAAAAATATATTAACTATTTACTATGGGTAGCGGGTATCTCACAGTCGAGCTCCCCCGACTGTAGCTTTCTTACTTGTTTCTTTTATTTTCCTGATTGTTCTAATGGAAGCTCTATGATATAGTTGTCCGACTTTCATGAAATTAAAACAAAAATTCAAGAATAATACGGCTAAATATGAACTTTGTTGAAAATATGTTGAAAACTGACAAAATTACAATTTTTTTTAAAAATGTTTCGATCGCTCCTATAGTCGTCCGATCCAGCTCGTTCAAACATATTTACGAGGGAGAGTATATAACAGACTAACTGCAAGTTTCATTTAGATAGCTGTACAACTGAGGGATTAGATTGCGTAGAAACGGACAGACGGACATGGCTAGATCGACTCGGCTGTTCATATATACTTCCGTATTATCGGAGACGTATGGTCGCGGATAATACGTAAAAATGCGAATAGCGCCGATACATCTATGTATTCTATACATGTGTATTATATATCATATAATATATACATATATCAATCTTCCGCATTATCCGAGGTTTCGCTTATCCGATGTACCCCCTCCCCACATTAGCTCGGAAAACGAGGTTCTCCTGTAATGGTATCGTAAGAATATATTCTTCCCTGTAAAAAATTTTAATAGTAGTTGGAAGCATTTGGTAAGTATTTGATGTACATATGTAGGTTTGTACTATGTATGTAATCATTTAGGAATAATATCAAGTAAGTAAATGCGAATTATTAATACCGAACAACATTAGACTTTTTTCACTTTTTTTTATTTATTAAATAATTATTATTAATGTAAGACTGTGTTGGTTAAATGCGAAAGACCAGCTGTGCTGAACAATGGCAGGAAAGCAGTTCTCCAGGAGAAACCCGATAGAGATCAACAAAAGAAAGAAATAACAGCAGAAATAACAGAAAATCTGATGAGCAGTAGTGCGACAACAAAACAGAAGCGATCTCAGCAGAAGAAATTTATAATACCCAATTGTGTGACGATTAATAATATTATAAACAAACTATTAAGCTATAAACATTTTCTTAAGAAATTCAAATGAATGTTTTACAAAATAGGAAGATTAGAATGCGTCGCAACACCCACTATTATGGTGCGGGCTGGTAGTAGAGCTAGATATATGATACATCGAAGTTTTTATATATCGATCTTTTTTAAGGAAAACATCGATGTATCGATATTTCCTAAAGCGCTGCCTGGTTGCTGGTACCAAAGGTATTATAGTTTTGTGCGAGTGCAATTTTCTGTAACATGCAGAAGGAGGCGTGTCAGACCCCCAAAAGTTACCTAAATATTGATCAGGACCACTAAAGGAGTCGATATAGCCATGTTCGTCTGTCCGTCTGTCTGTATGAACGCCTAGATCTCAGAGACTATAAGAGCTAGAGACACCAAACTTGGGATTTAGACCTCTTATGTTTGCACGCAGATCAAGTTTGTTTTAAATTTTTGCTGCTCCCCTTTTTGGTGGAGCTATTTGAAAAAAAAACCATATATCTACCAAATTTATAAAGTTGTGTGAACCATATTTAAAACCTGTATGTATTTTACCAAAATACACATATTGCCTATTTTTCATTGCGATCGTGCCATAAATAGCGAAGATATAGGATTTTTACTTTATACACAAGAGCAGCCCAGGCAGAGGGCTCCAAATAAATCAAAACGTTCATTATACCTTTTAGTTATGTTCACACTTTTATGAAATTAAGATTACTTATTTCAAATTGGTTCGTGGTGCAGTTGTCTAAGATGCAGTCAACCCGAAATGTTTTCTTTTTTTAATTTATTCCTGTAAATCAAAATAATTATAGTATTTAAAAACCTTCTAATTTTTAAAACTAAAAAAAAAATGCATTACTCCTTGCGGCAGGAATCGAACTCGGACCATTGGCTTACACACAAAACATATATGCAGTTTCAACCACTAAGCCTTGCTCTTAAAGTGGAAGACATTTGCATTATATGTACATTTCTTTCCGTATTTTGTCTTATCTCCTTCTTTCATATTATTTTGGCAAGCGTGTTGTCATGGTACAGGGTATTCTAATGTCGGGACGCTCGACTGTATGTCCATCTGGTTTCTATTAGTTTCCTAATTATTCCTATGGCAGCTATACAAATGGTCAAATCTATGTTTGAACTAGCAACCGATTCTGATATGGTATATGATATAATCCGATCCGGCCATTGACGTTATTCCGAGGGCCTCAAAGATCTTAACTAAAAAGCTGTTTGAGTTTAAAGGACTTCAATTGGCAACCGGTCTTGCATTCGCTATAACAATTAACAAATCACAAGGAAAATCTTTGAAAAGAATTCCATACCTAAAATCATTAGAATGCTTGCTTTTTTCATGAATATTCATGAATATTCAGATTCAACAAAGCAAACCCGAAAGGGAAATCTGAAAATGTTACAAGGAAATTTTTTTATCAAATTCGCATCCGTGTACAAACTGAATGCCAAATAAATAACAACAAGACAACAGATTGCTAAATGCTTAAATGTAAAAGATGAATATGAAATGTGCAGGAAATCCATTATTTTAAGATATTTTATTTATTATAACTGTAGCCTGTGGACATGCGCTTTAAACACTCCCAAAACTCTCAAGAATTCCCTCTCGTTCTTCGTTTACAAAGTACACACATATGTATGTACACTCTTGGTTTTGCTGATCAGCTGCTCAGTTCCATCTCGACATCCGAACTACGTAGATGCAAAGACCACCTATTAAAATAAAATACACGTTGAAACAGCCAATACAATATACACACAGTTTTTTCCGTTTCCTATGCGCAAGTTAAAATAAAAAAATATTAACAGCTAACTATGTGCAATTTGGCGGTGAATAATAATCGTATTCATTTCAAAATATTCAAAATATGTGTGAAGTTGTATGGCAACATAAAACCAACATAAAAGGAATACACATAAAAATAGAATTTCCTCTAACATATATGTGTATAATATAAATAAATACCCAAATAAATATCATATGTACAATAGGTATGTTTCTTCCTTTCCAAGTGATCTGTTATCGCTAAAATTTTATATACATATATACACGAATACACATATGTGCTTTTATAAATGTACATATGTATGTGTATATATTGTATATGAATACATATTTATGTGTGGCTCTGATTTACGTTTCTCCTTGCATACAAAAGGCAATACTGACTGCACTTTTTCAGAGATAAACTGAAGTTCAAGAACGACCACAAAAAATGTATTATTATGTTTATAAATGGTTTTAATTGAATACAATAGAGTGGTCGGTCATCAAGAGAGAACGAGAGAGTGACTCGTGTGAAACCTGTACATACAAATGTATGGAACTCATATTTGTTCTGATTGTTCAAATTGGGGTGGTCGTTTCACTATATGGAGGCTCAATAACGTTTAAAATAATTCTATAAAAAGTTTATAACAGGCAACAGTATATAACAGTTGCCTAATATTATTATACCAGCTTCGGCTAGCCGAGGTGAGATTTCCTTTTTTTATTATTTAACAAAATATCTCACAATTCCAGTTTCTTTTATTACTAGACAACGGTTTCGTATGCAAAAATCATGAAATACAACGCGTACCATGGTTTTAAGAATGTATTCCGGACTTTGGATAAATTTTATAAAGAAAAAAAACAAATTAACGTTTTTAGGGGCACTTATATAGGATTAAATAACAATATTATACAATATCCCATCTGTGAATGCCATGCAATTATAAACGAACCACGAATGATATTTCAAAATTCAAAACAATACCACCAGATCCTTCTGAAACGATGTTGGGCTATAGTTGTGCTTTTAGTGTTGGCAACGGCACATATTGCCTATAGCCAAGAACATAATCTTCAAATTTCTGCTAGCGATGATATAAATGCTAATAAAAATATATTTTTTACGACTTCACCGAGCAAAGCTGCTCAAATTGAGACAAAAACCATGGCAATTAACCAAATGCAACAAAATAAGGTGTCTTTATCGGTTCAAGGGGTTTCCATTTATCGTAGTACGTTACTCAATATAGAGAGTTTGCTACATCGTCAATTGCGTGAGAAAGCAAAGCTCGATAACCTAGAATCGATTAAAATGCATATACTTATGAGATTAAATCTAAAGAAACTACCAAATATAACGAGACCCATCTTAGTCCCGCAAAATATATTAGATAATTTTTACAAAGATTATAACGTATCAGCGGCAAAAAATATGTTAAGAGCGAAAGAAGAGTATGTTGATGCAACCTCAAAATCTACAATCAATGATAATGGAAAGTCAGAAGAGATAAATGATGAAGATTCTTCATCGCAAATGCAAGGAGATGATGCCAATACCGTTAATAAATTTCGCAACTATTTCGATCATAATCAGGATTATTCTCCTAATAATAGCGAAGAAAAGGAATACGACAACATTCTTTCACACATTAGCAGCATATATATCTTTCCTGAACGTAAGTATTAAGATATACAAGGTCTAAAAACAAATTCCAAATCGAATATGACGTAAAATTTTGAATTTAAAATATTACTCAAAATCCAGAATTTCCGAAATTTGTCTTTAAACTTTTTTGATAGGTTGGTATTACTGTCTGTAATTTCTATGATCGCATTTGCCGGCTAGTTTATATTCAGAAGTTGTTAGAATCGGTCGACCATACAGGTGCTTTACGATTTTTACGATAGGAAAAAATATTGAATATAAAATTATTTGTGTTTCTTCCAGATTTCGTGTGTGCAAACGTTGCGAATGCTAGAAAATGCTAATTGTGAATCTATTCTATCCGAACCCAAGTCATCGACTAGTATTAAACCTTTAAAGATGGTAGGGTAGCTGTAGAAGACATGTCTCCCCCAGTCGTCCTTCGGCGTCTTCCCCTAAAGATAAATATCGGTTCTATCAGCTCGATTGATTTTTATCGATAATTTTAATACGAAACGCGTCATTGCTTGGCTAGTTCAAAACAACACATTTTTTCAGTACCATCGTTACGTACGATTTGAAAGATTAACCACCGTTTTAGCAGATGGGACTTCTTGTGCCTTTTTTTCTATTTCAAAAACTCTAGGTAACACTCCATGGAAATCGTTTCGACACAATTGAGTGTGTAAAAAAAATGCACATAGAAAATTAAAGTCGATCCTGTGCAAATTATATTTCGATAACTAGACTAGAAAAAGAGGTGACATATACATATGTATGTACCATATGTACCGCTTTAGAATAATCTTTTCTCGAAGGTAAAAAAATGTATCTATAGTTGTTTAAATTGCTAATTTTATTATTAATTTTTTTCGGAAATCATCTGGCCACAATCTATAGACATTTTTTTTATAATTCGAATTCAAAGCAGCGTCGACCTGGTTGACCTACCCATTTCTCAATATCTGATATAGTTTATCAATCTTTTTTACTTAGAATTCCAGCCACACGCCCGAAACAACCGAAATCGAAACAAACCGAAAGCGGATTTTCTGAAATTCAAAATTGACAATAGCTATACCGATTTATCATATGCTACGCTTCATCTATATCTACGCGGATGGGAATGGATAAGCACGCATCAGCCAGAACTTATCGATGAGATTGAAAAGCAAGAAAGCAAAGATATAGTTGTAACCATACACCGGGCTGTGCGACGATCAAATAGCTCAAGTATTACCCATAAGGCCAAAATATTTGAATTTCGACAGAGTATTCCATCGGGACTAGGAGAATGGGTCAATGTTGACTTGTTTAAATCCTTATTTAGTATTGATCGTGAAGGAAACAAGACTCAGGAGATAATAATCAAAGGTGCAGAGTTCTGGATGAAGCCGTTAGTTGTGACCACCGATAACACGGCATCAAAGAATCCATTGGTAAGGCGTGTTCTCCTAATCAAACGAAAAGATAATACTTGTTCATTTTTCATAATAACTAAAGCTACTTTACAGTGACGAAATAAATAAATCTCTTAAGTACAAAAAAATTTAAAGTGTCAAGGAAACTTTCAACATTTATTTTTGTTACAGGTAGAATAGGACCCCAATACCGTGCATATGTATTAAAATACATTATATATATAAATGAAAATTTGTTTTCCATTTTATAGACCGTGCATATTGAAATTGGATCCCAAAAGAAGCATCGAAGAAAAAGAAGTGTGTTTATGGATTGTACAGAAAATGATCACGATCTGCGTTGCTGTCGCTATCCCCTTAAAGTTAACTTTACCAGCTTCGGATGGCATTTTGTGGTAGCGCCAACTTCATTTGATGCATTTTTCTGCAGTGGCGATTGTAAAGTTGGTTATTTAGAACAATATCCGCACACACATTTAGCAGCATTAACTACGTCTGCTACACCGTGTTGCTCGCCAACAAAGATGAGTTCCTTAAGTTTATTATATTTTGATGACAATCATAATCTAGTATTAAGTGTTATACCAAATATGTCTGTCGAAGGTTGCAGCTGTTCCTAAAAAAGGGAACGTATTTTTTTACAGAAAAATAATTATTATAACAACACATTGAACTATACCAAAATATTTGATGTAAATAAGAGATCTACATATATAGAGAAAAATGTATTTATTCTGCAAATAAAAAAAATTAGATTAAGTTTAATAAAAAAATATAATTAAAATTACAAAAATATATATATATATTTTATGTTTGGACACTCTAAAGCCAGAGAACAAAGAGAAAGACAAAGAAGTTCTCTGACGACTGTTGTAGTTCAGAGTTCCAAAAGAAAGGAAATGCTGATTTTATGGGGGACAAATCCTTTGAAATTCTGGATCTCACAAATATCAACTATACTAGCGAAGGTGGCATTAAGTTGCCTAACCACGCCTGGTAGTTTGGTTTCATCTGAACGATTGGCTTCTCCCATAAAGTGTGTTGCTTGTGATTCCCGGATCACAAATCATTAAATACAAACATGTTTTCCAATAAACAATTAAAAGAATTAAGTATCTATATAAAGTATAATTAAACACACTGGGCTGTGCTCTCTACCATCATATTTTTGTTTATTTTGTATATCAAAAACACATAAAACATAACTTGAGTGGTTTTTTTTTTAAGTTTGATGATTTATTTATATTTATACCCTTGCAGGGTATTTAAATTTGAGTCAGAAGTTTGCAACGTAGTGAAGAAGACATCTCCGACCATATAAAGTATATATATTATTGATCAGGATCAACAGCCGAGTCGATCTAGCCATGTCCGTCTGTTCGATTATACGCGAACTAGTCCCTCCGTTTTGAAGCTATCTGAATAAAACTTTGCAGTTAGTCTTCTATATACTCTCACTCGTACATACATATGTCGGAACGAGCCGGATCGGACAACTATATCATATAGCTGCCATAGAAACAATCGGAAAATTTTACAAAAAGATATTTTCACCAAACTTGATATTAGGCCACCTAGTAATTTTTCAGAATTTCGGTTTTAATTTTAAGAAAATCGGTTAACTATATCCTATAGCTGCCATTGGAACAATCAGAAAAAAACCATAACTTGGTCGTTTTTCAAACCATTTTCATCAAGTTTGAGATTTGGCAACTAATTATTATTGCATTATTCGTTTTTAATTTTTTCTTAAAATTCTGCAAGGCTATATAAACTTCTGTGAACCGAAGTTAGCTTCCTTTCTTGTTAAATATCATCGTGCAATAATTTTTAAATAGCTAATATCATCGATACTGTATTATTTTTAAATTCAACAACCCTAAAAAAATAGAAGATTTAAAAGAATAACGCATTTAATTAAATTTTTTACATTGACCACAAGAAGTGACACTTTACATATGTAAATATTAATATAAACTTGAAATCGATTGAATAATTTTAGTTATAGACCAATAATGTTAGTAAACTGATCAAAAACAATTGTACCCATGGAAAGACAGGTCACCAACATAAAATTTATATTTAGTACACACCTTATTTTAAAGGAAATAAAATTTAAATATTATAAATAAACTTTAAAGTAGCTCTTTATTTGATGCTTACAGACGGATCACAAACAACCATACTAAAAATTGGGCAAGTTTAAAGCTCGTAGCCGATCAGGGATGCACTTCAAAAAGCTTTTTTGAGGTTGAAAATATGTTTCCAATTAAATAATACAACACCTAACTTACCTAACCTAACTTCATAAGTTAAAAATCGACTTTAATTCCGCTAGATTTTTTATTGGATCCACTGGGCACTAGTTTGCTGTATAATCTGTGGGAATCGAAGTTCAGTCAACGGTCTTACACAATATAACGGTATAACGCAGTTTTAGTTAAGAATAGTATCCAGACAATAAAAAGTTTCGCAGCGGAACAAATGTTTTATCTTTTCAAGAGTGACCGCTGACTTTACTATCTGTTTGGCATTTTTGGCCGGCAAATGATGCGGGCAAACATGCTTGTTTACAATATTTTAAAAATGTCAATAAAAAATGAACAAGAAAATAAAAACTACAATTGCCATGGCAGTACTTATTGTCGTAAAAGATAAAGCATAGTATCCAGACAGTAAGTAGTGAGTCAAGTAGTGAGAGAGAGCGAGAGGCAAATAGTTGAAAACGGTTGTTCGTCAGCGGCCGTTTTAAAGTGCGGTAACCTGACACACGAAAACAAATATACTAGAAAAGTGTGTGGAACTCTTTAGTATATTCCGAGCGGGCTGCGAAAATGAATAAAAAATTTTATAAAACAGGCTGTTGTCGACCCTCGATTGCCCCTCTGTCCACCTTCTTTAGTTCCGTAAATCCGTTAAATTTTCAAAAAACTTCACAGGAGCTTGCTGCAGATTGCTGCAACCCTAGCGGTTGTTCTATGTTTCTCAACTATTAAAAATCCCAAGCGTTCCGCAGTCCCTATGCAGCGGTTGACGGTCGATTCTGCTCAGTGGAGCTCAAAAAAAATTCCCAATTAACCTTTAGTATTATTCGGTTAAATGCTTATTTGAAAATCAAGTAATTAAAAAATTAAGCCTTTGTCACACTGAAAGGGTCGGAGAAAAATATGTTTATGTTCAGTGTTGTTATAATTACGTCCAAAAATAAGCTACAACAGACAAATATAAATGTTGAAAAGATCATTAACAGCGAATTATTATTTTTATTAGTTTCTTTATTAATTTCAACTAAAATTAAATCACATTCGGTACGAATACACTACCAAATATAACACACTAGACTTAGTGACTTTTATCCAGTTGAGTTTTTTAATATATAATTTATGAATATCGACCACATTGAATTAAAAAATTTTATGTACCGAAGTTTTTTATGACAGTTTCTTTTACTTTTACACAGCTTTTAACACAACCGCAAATCAAATTATTATTATCTATATTTTGCTTAAGCATAGTAAAAAACCGTCTTCAAGCAGAGAGAGAGCGAGAGGCAAATAGTTTAAAACGGGTGTTCGTCAGCGGCAGTGCTGCCAATTTGGATTTTATCCCGTCATATCTGGCTTTTTTTGAAGGCGAACTGCTGAAAAAATTTGTGAATTGCGGGAATTGTGAAAAGTGGGAATTCTGGCTTTTTTAGAAATTCGGGACCACTGCACATGTTTAACAATTGAATGGATTAAACAATTTAAACAGAGGTTAGCAATTTTTTGTTATTTTTTATAAACGAATAAATCATTTTATTTTTAGTTTTAGGCTACCGGATAACTTTGAGATTCTTAAGCAGACTCATGTTTTTTCCGTCACCAAGATATTGTGCGCGGTGAAGAAAAGCATGACAGAAATTTTAGAGTTCCTAGAATGTTACTATATTTCTAAATTTGAACGCCAATATAACAACATCAATTTGATAAATTGGGAAACATCATCGACACAAAGAAAAGACATACTGAATTCACTTTTATTTTAATATAAAGATTCGGACTGCGAAGGACGGGAAAGTGCCTATAAAATATCTGCAGATGATAGGCACTAATACGTCATCCGCAAATAAGGTAGACCAGAAGATATTTTTTAATATATATTTTTTAAAGTGCGGTAACCTGACACGAAAACAAAGACACTATAAAAGTGTGTGGAACTCTTTAGTATATTCCGAGCGGGCTGCGAAAAAGAATAAAAAATTTAATAAAACAGGCTGTTCACGACCCTCGATTGTCCTCTGTCTACCTTCTTCAGATCTGATAATATGTATTTAAATATTTCATAAGTTTTAACACATTACATACATTTTCTGGTGTTGAATGGGATATTGCAGAGATAGTGTATTATATTGAGTGAAGATATTAGAAGGTGGGAGGGAGAGCATTATTGATATAAAAACATGTAAACAATACTTACATAGCAAGAATATTTCCTTTTAATTGATCTGGCAGTTATGGCCTCACCCAATACTTGGATCGCTTTTTATTAGGTTAAGAATCTTCCTTATCTATTACGACAATAATTACTGCCATAGCAATAGTAGTTTTAATTTTCTTGTTCATTTCTTATTGACATTTTTAAAATATTGTTAACAAGCATGTATGACCGCATCATTTGCCGGCCAAAAATGCCAAACAGATAGTGAAATCAGCGGTCACGTTTCTTGCGAAAAGCATAGTATCCAGACAGAGATAAACCGTCTTCAAGCAGTGAGAGAGAGCGAGAGGCGAATAGTTGAAAACGGTTGTTCGTCAGCGGCCGTTTTAAAGGCCGGTAACCTGACACGAAAATAAATATACTAGAAAAGTGTTTGGCACTCTTTAGTATTTTCCGAGCAGGCTGAGAAATAGAATGGCAAATTTAATAAAACAGACTGTTCTCGACCATCGATTGTCCCTCTGTCTACCTTCTTCAGTTCCGTAAATCCGTTAAATTTTCAAAAAACCTCACAGGAGTTTGCTGCAGATTTACTAACTATAAAACAAACAAAAAATAATTATAAGAATGTAAATTATTGATATATTTTTATTATAACATAGTATACTAAGGCCTACAAAACTTAAATCTACATACCATTTAATTAATTATATTCATATAATTTTTAGATCTGATAATATATTAAAATCTTTAATAAGTTTAAAAATATTACTTTTATTTTATAGTGTTGGATGAGATATTGCAGGGATAGGCGTATGCTGAGGGAAAAAGGGAAATATATTTTAGATTATGATAGGACATGATATTAGAAGGTGAGAGGGAGTTTATAATTGATGTAAAAACATGTAAACAATACATATTTGGTTGAAAATCTTCCTTATCTATTACTACAATAATTACTGTCATGGCAATAGTTGTTTCTATTTTCTTGTTCATTTTTTTATTGACATTTTTATAATTTTAAAAACAACCATGTATGCCCGCATCATTTGCCGGCCAAAAACGCCAAACAGATAGTAATATCAACGGTCACTCTTGAAAAGATAAAACATTTGTTCCGCTGCAAAACGTTTTACTGTCTGGATACTATGCTAAACGTTTTACTGTCTGTATACTATTCTTAAACTTTAAAAAAACATCATTGGATTTTGCTGCAGATTTACTAACTATAAAACAAACATAAGATAATGATAAGAGTGTAAATTATTGATATATTATTATTATTACAAAGTAGTATATTTAAGTATTGTAAACCCTACACAAAAATTAAATATACTACAGAGGCCATGGCGTCTGGGGCCTTCGGCTGTATTGTTTTCAGTTATAGGATTGATTTGAATTAATTGTATTAAACTAATTTTTGTGTATTATATATAATATATATTAAAATGTTTAAAAAGTTTGAAAATATTACTTATATTTTCTGGTGTTGGATGAGATATTGCTGAGATAGGTGTATTCGGAGGGAAAAAGGGAAGTTTATTTTGGATTATGATATGATGAGAGATTATGATGAGAGAGAGTGTATTATTGATATAAAAATATGTAAGCATTGCTGACATTGGAAGAATATCGCCCTTTAATTGATATCGCAAGTATGGGCTCACAAAAATACTTGGATCGCTTCCTATTTGGTTTACAATCTTCCTTATCCAACACGGCAATAATTATTCCCATAGCTATAGTAGTTTTTTTCTTTTTTTATTTTTCTATCGACGTTTTAAAAATATTGTAAACAAGATATGTATATGCCCGCATCATTTGCCATCCAAAAATGCCGAACCGCTAATGAAATCAGCGGTCACACTTGAAAAGAAGCAAAAAATTGCCAAATATATTTTGGCTTATTAGTTAATGGAGGTAGCAGGCTATGCGAATACGAATTTTATATACCACAGTTACATTTACGACGAACCGGGGCTTTTTTACCGACCGGACTACCTTATATAATTGTATAATGGTAACAAACACAGTTTCTCTTAAATTTTCCAGTGTCGATACTTCAAATAAGCTAGATTGAGAAAAAATGTTAAATCAAGTTAAATATGTACGAAAAATGGCAGCAAAAATATTTTTAGGTTTTTTTTATTAACTTGGATGATTAGCAAAGTATAGAAATGTATTTTGTTCTTAAAAATCTGTTAACCAGGAGAAGAAAGGCATGAATTGTCAATAACACAAGTGATTGCTTAATGTTTTTAGCCTTACCATAAAATAAAATCTTTCCCCTATGTTAATTCAACAAGATGATTTTATATATTTGGGATCTTAAATAATTAATATTAGATATTGTGAAAAGTTAAAAATACTTTAATACAATTTAATGATTTTTAGTCCACAATCCGATATTGTTATCCATTTTTCTTACATGGCCTGAATAAAGCTAAACTGCCAGAGCTGATACAATCCCAAGGGTCGGGGAAAAAATATGTATACAATCCAAAGGAAATATATACAATATGAGTTTTGTTAACAAATAAAGGAATAAATATGAATAATTGCGTTGTAGACGTGGAGTACGAATATGTTGTGTTAAAAGTGAGTCTAAATTAAGGACACATATTCTTTGAATAATAATTAATTTATCTTTCAGATAAATAACGTAGATATTAGTCACTTGTCAAGGTATGAAGCGGTTCAAAGGTTCCTTCAGACTAAAGAAACTTTAGTTGTTGAATTGAGCAGGCAACAGCAAAAAAACAATGCTTTAGACATTAAACAAGATTTTGCCTGCAAATCTTCAGAAACCATTGCAAAAAATCAATACGAAAAAGAAGGGGATTCTAATGTAATTGGAATTAAACCCGAACCTTCAGCGTCAACAGAAAATGCAAATTCTGGTGTCTGTCAGGAAGTCAATTCCATTTCGCCATTAACAATTCCTGCAGAACCTTTAAATAATCCCATAATTTTAACATTAAGGACCCTTAATAACGAAAAAAAAACATCGAAGGAAGTTCAAACCCAAACGGTATTAAACACAGATGTTCTAAAAGATCACGATCTGGTCCAGACAATAACTGATCATTTTATTGAGCAAGAACATCACATTTTTGAACAATGTCTGGAGCCGGAAATTGATATTGAGGTGAGAGAGGAAAACTATTAATTTGCGTAATTCACAATTTTGTATACCAATAATTTTCCTTTGATTATTGCAGGAAATAACACTCACTAAAGCGTTTATTAACGATACAAGCGATGATATCGGCATATATATATGCTCTTCCGGGTATCAGCCTTCAAACATCGATGCAAACAGGGGGGATGAGATAATATGTACTGATAACGGAGAGGTTTGCGAAGATGTATTCATCAGTGGCATTGAACCGAAAAGTATAGCACAGAGCGATGGACGTCTACGGCAGGGTGATCAGATACTACGCGTAAATGGTATGGATGTAAAGAATAAGGAAGAGGCGGAGCTGAAGATATCGGAGAGTAGCACTGCTGTGACGCTTCTCGTTAGTCGAATTCTATACCCAGTAAGCATAATTTTTATTTTTCACTTAAGAAAAGAAAAAATCAATATTAGTTCCATATATGTACATCTATGTACACGTATAAATGTATTACCTTTCTCTGAATTCTGTCTTAGTAATGTCACATTGTTTGTCCATATTTGCGTACCTCTATTTGTTCGTCTACATTTAACATTTCAAGAATCACAATTTATATAAATGCACTCAACAATATGTTTAAAAAACTATAAACCAAAGCAATAACAACATTACGAGATTGCATTTATTGAAATCATTTATTACATACAATAAAAGAAGAACCACTCGAACATTGTTGTGCAAACTTCCCATAAACAATCATTTAAATAGACTGCAAAATGCCTAAATTTTTGGTTTGGTTAGGTGAGCCCGTTCTTAAGTTATAAAACGACTAAGAAATGCCATTGATTTGTATATATTGAAGATATATATGGAACTCATTTTTATGCTTGAAGATAAAAATAAGGGGTTTCCGATTACCTAGTGTTATAAATTTCTTGTTTTTATAGGAAGACGAGGACGATGATGACGATGATATTGAGAGTAATTTTGAATATGCTAATACTAATTTTTTGCCGGATGACTACACCAATGTTGTGGATAAGTTGGACAAAGTCTTGTCAAGTCACGTTCATCAGTGTAATGAATTTTCTGGTAAAGAAAATGTTTCGACCACACAACCAAAACAGAACTTACCAACAGAGCAACCGACTACTACAACAATCAATTCTTCCCTGCCAAAAAAGATAGTTGAACAGCCTAGCAAAAAAATTTTCTTCGATAAAAGAAACTTGGATCAATCACACAGTATTCGAGTTTCCAAATTTGATTACGATGAGAACGAGCATATTTATGAGACTATTCCCGAAGATTCGGAATCAGAACCCTTATATTGTTCACCTTATCAAAGTTCAGACTATATAACTAAAATAGGATCGGCATCTTCAGAAGCATTTGAAACTTCAGCTAAGCAACACCAAACAGAACGTGTTGCTCAATGGCTTGGCTTAAAATCCCCAAAAACAGCTGTTGCCTCCGTAGTTGGTAATCGACCGACACCGCCATCAAAGCCAATTGCAACTTGCAGCAGGGTCTTTACATTACGCAGCACATTAAGTCGATCCAGCAGCAGTGGCTACGCTCGAAATAATAATATTAATGGAGGAAACAAGTTGATTTTTACACAACAAGAAGAAGTTGACAATTCATCAAGTGCCTACAATACAGGAGGATCAAATAACAGCGCCTCTCCACAAGTCGTTGAAGAGAGCACACCAGTGAATATGGAGAATCCTGGAGAAAATCACTTATTTGGAACCACCCCTGTGAGCAGTATGTTACTTTTGCCATTTGGAAAATCTGGACGGATTGGTCTCTGTTCAGCCAACTTGCAAAGAACGTATGTTAGCGGTAAGTCAAATATACAATGTATATTTTCTTTTCTACATTAATTATATCCTGAAAAATATTTTGGTCAGTTCATTTTAACCCTATTTTCCCAAATTATTCGATCTTGGATTATACGTTTTATACTCTTTATACTATCCATGCAGTTATCTTTCTATCTATTTATGGGTGTTTCCTAAATTGCACACGGGATATTTGTAGGTAGAGCGTAGGGAGTACGTGGAACGCTATTGATTTTTCGACACTCTAAAAAAAAGAACATCGATAATAGAATTTTTTGTGGAAAAATAACAGCAAACGGTATAGGGCTTGAGTCTGATTCTGCAGACATATATTTAT
The DNA here is from genome assembly GCA_008042485.1 of Drosophila mayri. Taxonomy (NCBI): domain Eukaryota; kingdom Metazoa; phylum Arthropoda; class Insecta; order Diptera; family Drosophilidae; genus Drosophila; species Drosophila mayri. Next base: position 13,425 of record VNJN01003497.1, on the reverse strand, counting down.
CCTCTCGTTCTTGTTTAGGAACCGTATGTCTTGTCTATATGGATTAATATCAAAATATCAATTTTTTTTAAGCTCCAACTTTCCTCCAGCTCTAAGCTATATGTGTTATTTTGCTTTTTTCGCTTTAATCAAGTAAGAATAGAAACAGAGCTCAGAAAAAGAGTGCAGTTTTTAATTTTCTCATATTTTCCTTTAATAAACCATACATTTTTCCTGGCATGGAAGTTGGTATTCTATCTATTATGAACATCTCTTTTATTTATGGTCTTCTTAAACCTATTTCTGTGCTCCGATTTTTATACCCCTGCAGGGTATTATAATTTCAGTCAGAAGTTTGCAACGCAGTGAAGGAGACATCTCCGACCCTATAAATTATATATTCTTGATCAGGATCAACAGCCGAGTCGATCTAGCCATGTCCGTCGTCTGTCCGATTATACGCAGACTAGTCCCTCAGTTATCTAAATTAATTTTTGCAGTTGGTCTTCTATATACTCTAACTTGTACATATGTATGTCGGAACGAGCTGGATCGGATATAGCTGCCATAGAAAATATCCGAAAATGTTTAGAAAAAAAATGTCAACTTTGTCAGTTTTCAAAATATTTTCATGAAAGTTTAGATTTACCCGGCCGACTATATCCTATAGCTTCCATAGAAACAAGCAACAAACAATTAGCGGTTTTTTATTATTCCTGAATTTCGGTTGGGGATGGGGAGGTGGGTAATTCAACTAAAATTAAATATATGTACACTATATTATTACAGTATGAATAACACCACATCGCTTAACATTGTCATGCTATGTATCAGAGATGGTGTTGTATGTAAAAAAAGATTTTCCCATTTTTCTGTTGAAATTTTCTTTGTTATAAACTTCATGGGGCCCGAGACCCTTCCAACGAATGCAAAACCGTGGAAATCTGTTCGTGAGCTCTGGAGTTATAGCATCAGGAAAAAAACCTGACCTTTTATACCCTTTCTCGATATTATAAATAGTTTCAGTCAAAAGTTTGCAACGCAGTGAAGGAGACATCTCTGACCCTATAAAGTGTATATATTCTTGATCAAGATCAACAGCCGAGTCGATCTAGCAATGTCCGTCTATCCTTTTCTACGCAAACTAGTCCCTCAGTTTTAAAACTATCTAGTCTTCTGTGAAGGGATGGCTTTTCCGAGTGGTGGAGCAATGCATTGCAATGTTTATTGGGTATGAATAAGAGCAGTGAACATAAGGAAACTAAATAAAACTAATATTAACTCGAACTCTCTCCTTCTTCATCTTATCTAGGTATCGTTTTCCATCGTCGGTTAAATATTGCTTGTGTTATCGGTTTCTGAATTTCCTGGAAGTCAACCTTCTCGTCACATTACTGGTCTGGTACGTCCTCCTTGTTGTCAACTTCATTTGGCTCTTCAGGGGGAAGTTCATACCAGCGTTTCATTTTGTCTGATGAATACACTTTGTATTTGTATTTGTATTGTCTCTGTTTTCGTTGTGCATGTGGTATATCTTCGACAAGATATCGGTCGTTGGGCAGCACCTTGGATACAATAAAAGGACCTTTGGATCGCGGTTCCAATTTGCGAGATGATTCGTTTTCGACCAAGACAATGTCTCCAGAGCTATAGGCAGTTGGTAGCGGCTCTGTGTTCGCCGCGTCAGCCTGAAGCTTCTCCAATTCAGCATCAGTCATCATGCTTACGCTTGTTAACGAGTTTTTAAGGACATCTCGGGGCTCATAACCATATAGAAGCTGGAATGGGGAGCATTTAGGAGTGACCGATCGCAACATTTCGTTCCAACGCATAACGCATAACTTTGTGCCGGCAGGAAATATATGTAACAGGTAGAAGGAGGCATCTCCGACCCTATAAATTATATATATCAGCCATGTCCGTTTGTCTGTCTGTCTGTCCGTCTGTTTGTATGAAACACAGGATCTCAGAGACTGTATGAGATAGAGCTCTAATTTTTTAGAGGTTGTTTCAAATTTTTACCATTCCGCCCCCGAAAATCATCAAAATTTCCTAGGCTGTCATCAATAACATTTCATCAACAATTAATCGATGAAATGTTGATGAATTGTTGATTAAATGTTGATGACAAGTTGATCAAATGTTGATGAATTGTTGATTAATGGTAATGACATGTTGATTAAATGTTGATGACATGTTGATTTCTATATAATCTCACTTATTTTTATATAATCCCACTGTTTCTAATATACATAATAATAATAATAATAATATAATTCCACTGTTTTTCATATAACTGCACTAACACTAACACTAATTGCTACAAACTTTCAAACTATAAATTGAATTTTTAAACAATTTAACTTTCACTTTCACTTTTGCCATCTAAGATGTATTACTCCTAACTTATTCAGAAGTTAAAACGCCACTAAAAACCTACCCCGCTTATATTACATGTTGATGACAGAGGCCTATTGATGACAAGTGGTACTGCACGGTATTTTTGTATGCGTGTGATTATATTACACTTGTATTTGCATTTGTCCGTTATGTTCAAAAATTAAAACTATTTACTATAGGTAGTGGGTATCTCACAGTCCAGCTCACTCGACTTTAGTTTTCTTACTTGTTCGTTTTCGTTTGAAGGCAAATGCATTGACAAAATAATTCGATTTGTCCTCTCTGCATGACTATTGACTCTTGAGGTTCTCTCTGCGTTAAGAATGTGCTTCCTTGTTTGTCTTGCAGTATTTCTCTGTCCTTTGAGGTGAATGCGGTACCTTGATCGGTAACGAATTTATTTGGCATTCCCACATAGCTGGTGACATTTTGCAGGGCATCTAATGTTTGGTTGCTGCGCTTTTTCCTGCAAATATGTTCGTTTCGCTATGAACTCTTCGGAAACGGTCGCAGGTGATCCATGTACACTCTCCAAAAGGGGATCGGCTTGATGTCATCGTAGTGGTACTGGCCAGAAAACTGCAACGAGTATGATTAAGTATGCGCGAAAACTCGTACCCAAATCTCAATCAAATCAATTCAAATCATTACACTCAACGAGTTCGATTCAACTTAAGTACTTCCAGCGTCAGCAGATTTGATTTTACTTGAACCGATTGTCGCTCGGTAATCACAATCAAGCGAGGTATGGCCTACTTCGGCTTTCATTAAATTGTTTGATGCGATTGTTGCTAACGATTCATTGGGTTGGACTCGTGTATAATTGTTTTGATTTTAATCATCTGTTGTCAACTCCACTGAATCGGTTATGATGCGTGTGATAAAAATGTTTGATGTGTTCAAAGCATATCTGCTTGTATATACATATATATTCATGTTTAAAATTGTTTTAAGATACAATACAGCAAAAATAGTATTTATAATAATTATTGTCATTTTATATTTTATATAATACATTATAAAACTTATTTTCATTTTATAAATTATTTTTCAAATTTATATATTTCTAACTTTTAAATATAATTTTAATTAATCTAAATTAAATTATATAATTTATTTTCATTTTTAAAAATTGACTTTAAAAATATAATACTATCAACAGAGTCAGGTGCAAGTCTATTACGATTCTCTGTTATTATTTTACCAGCTGAAGAAAAATACCTCTCTGCTGCTGCACTACTAGGTGAAATTCGGCAGAAAACAGTAGAACTTTCTAGAGATTCAAGAGTGTACAAGGACACAATGTGAGTAAGATTGAACTTCGGGTATTGGTTACGTTCGGTAGAAAATGATGTATAGGCCGATTACTCGTCAAACAGAGTACTGAATCAATAGTCGAGTATGAGCAAAAAATGTTATACTTGTTGTAGTTCTGGTACTGGTACTGGTACTGCCCTTCCTGGCGGCCGCCTGGTATTTTATACATTGCGCAGCTAACACAGGACTTTATATAGCTTTTGACGAAATTACTCATTTTGGGAAACCAGCTCGTGTGCATCTTCAACTGGCGCTCTGCTAAGCGCGTCAACGAGGCACATCTGTGTTCCGGTTCGATATTCAATGTCGATATCAACTCCTGGATTCGTAACCACCATTGGCAATTCGTGGTATGAGCTCTCGTTTCCCCGTGGATGTTTTAAGCGCATTACAATCGGATACAACGTTAACCATTTTGCCATAAATTTAATATTTTAATCGTTCCAAGGAAGCGACAATGGCTAAGGCTTCGAGCTCGAATCTATGATAATCCTTCTCTGGCTTGGAGGTGGCTCTGCTGTAGTATGCATTTGGTTTAAGTTGATCTTCATCTCTTTGCATCAGAACTCTGGCTAAACCCACAGCGCATGAACTCTCTCATCCTCCTCGCAACAGATTGTCGTATGCGATGTTTACTTTTGCCTTTATCAATATACAAGCGATGTCAATGACCACTATCATGGCTTCGTTAAAGATTCGTAAGCCTCCACAAATTCTTACGATTTTCATGAAGCACTACTGGAGATCTGCGTCTATCTCGTCAGCAACTGATTGGCGAATTATACTGGCTTGGGTTCCTGTGTCAATTAAAGCGGTATAACCTTACAATACCTACCTACAATACTGTTCTGCAACTCCATGTGTTGCCATTTCCAATAGTGCCAGATGGCAGATGAATAGTGACCACGAGGCGACTCTCCTAGAGCACGCGTGCGACCAGAGCATGCGACGAAGAGGGACGTGTCGGAGGCACCAGAGGCCAGTTTTCTGGTGGAGCGACGCGATAGCGCATGCCTGCATGCCCGGCGAAAGCTCACCAGTGCGCGCGGCACCGCGCAGCGAGGAAGGCCCTAAAAAGGCCATAAGGAATGCCAGCTTGATGGTAAAGGGACTGAAAGCGGGCAGTTCAGCTCCGTCGGACGCTGTAGCCCTGGACGGCATAGTGCAAGTGCTGTTCCCGAAAGGAGAGGTGACTATGAGCCGAGTGTAGAGTGCCACTTCAACGAGGCCAGCGAGATCTCGGAGGAGGCGGTGTCGAGGACGGGAAGGACAGTACGCCCTGAGAAGGCACCAGGCAGTGCCCAACAGAGCTCTAAAGCAGGCCATTGCGCTGCACCCCAAGGATTACGCATCACTGTACTCTAAGTTTTTAGCGGAGGGGACCTTCCCCAAAAAATGGAAGAGGCAGAAGCTGCTGCTACTCGATAAGCCTGGTAATCCGCCCGAGGAGCCTTCGTCCTACAGGCAAGGTGTTCGAGAAGCAGCCATCGAGGAGGCCAGGGGCCTCTCCCCAAACCCCTTCGGCTTCAGGAAAGGAAGGTCGACGCTGGACGCCATAGAGACGGTGAAGGAGATTGCAGGAATGGCGATTGAGTGCTCGAGGTGGAAAGGCGGCTCTAAGAGCTACTAAGCTAAGAAACGCCTTCATCACCACAGACTGGAACCGTACGCTGTAGTCTCTAGCTGCTCGGAGCATCCCAGGGTACCTGCTGGAGGTCGTAAGGAGCTACTTCACCGTTGATACGGACATGGGTTCCAGAGTATACGAAGTCTTATTCGGCGTCCCGCAGTGTTCCGTGCTGTGATCCCTGCTCTGGAATATCATGTACGATGGTGTATTGCGGCTCCCCATGCCCGGCGATACTACCGTCGTGGGCTTTGCCGACGAAAGAGCCGCGGTCGCGGTTGCGAAGCAACGCGAGGCAGTGGAAGAGAAGGCCAACAAAGCTATCAAGGCGATAGAAATGTGGCTGGCGCGCCGGCCTGGAGTTGGCGGCGGACAAGATGGAGGCGGTCCTCATCTCGACCCGGAAACTGGTGGAAACGGCGGAGATCAGCTTCGGCGGAGACGTCTTACAGTCGCAGAGGAGCATAAAATATCTCGGAGTCCTCCTCGACACACGGCTCTCGTTCAAGGAACACCTGGAATATGCCAAAAAGAAAGCCAGCGGGACCGCATGCTGCCGAACACCAGAGGGCCCATGCACACCGCTTGGAAGCTGCTGGCAAGTGTGGTGACCTCCCAGCTGCTGTACGCTGCCCCGATGTGGGCTGAGACGGTCGAGACGAGATCCTACGTACTGTCCGGGTGGCCAGCGCATTCCGAACGATTTCGGACGACGCCGTGCTGCTCCAAGCTGGTCTGGTGCCGCTGAGAGAACTGGGCGGGAAAATATGGACCTGCGTAACGCACTCCGCGGGCACCAAGGACCTGACGGTGCTCTTAAGGCCGAGCTGAAGAGAGCCGCCAAAAGGAGGAGTTATAAGAGCTGACAGGTCAAATGGGATGGCTCGCCCAAAGGAAGATGAACCCACCGGCTGATCCCCGATATCAAGCTCTGGGCTAAGCTACCTTCCACTGCGCGAGGCATTGCTTTGCGGCCGTACCGCGCAGTGCGGACCCCTGCCCCGACGTGCACAAATTGTGTTATCCCTATTGTATAGCTGTAGTATAAAACTTTAGTCTAGGAAAATAAATTAATATTAAAACTCTGTATGGTCGTCTTCAAGCGAGATCAGCACTCGTGAAATGCACTCTCTGTGAAATTTACAACGACGCTACGCATACACACAAGCTTTGTCATGTACATACCCTCTAAGATTCACAAGGACACAAGTACCACGTAGAAAAGGATGCCTTATCCGTAATTTGTAATCGATTGTCACCTAAACCTTTGGGAACACCAATCCCATTACAAATTTCCCACGCTGATGATTCTTCTGCTGTTTGGTGTCTTTCACTGATACTGCCTTGTATTATCCCGATTCTAAACTGTGGCTGTGGATGGCTTTTACGAGTGGTGGAGTTATGTTTATTTGATATGAACTTAATAAAACTAACAATGCTTTTAACCAAACTGCGCGTGCTTTTCGTTTTCTTGCGCAACTCGAACTCTTTTCTTCTTTATCTTTTCTCGGTATCGTTTTCCATTATCGTTTATCTATTGCTTATATGTTATCGGTTTCTGAATAGGGACTTTTCCTGGAACACAACCTGCTTGTCACACTTCTATAGTATATACTCTCACTCGTACATATGAAAATCTGACTACTATATCTTATAGCTGACATACAATCAGGAAAATAATAGAAACAAGTTTGACATGCAGTCGGGTGTCCCGACAGTAGAATTCCCTAAAAAAAATTAAGTAAGTTCTTTGCTTACATTTTTTTATTTCTTAATATTAAATACTGTAATTATTTTGATTTACAGGGAAACATTAAAAAAAAAAAGTGCTAAAAGAAAAAAGTAGGAAAGCTACAGCCGAGTGAGCTCGATTGTGAGGTAGTAAAGTGTTATTTTTGAACATAACCGACAAATGCAAATGCAAGTGTAATATAATAATATGCATACAAAAATGCATACGAATGTATCCATGTGTGCAAAAACGCGTTATTATTGCATTAAAGCGGCTAATAATTATTACCATTTATTAAAATTGCTTCTCAAATATCCTATAAGATTATTTTCCGATCACAGTCAAAACCTGGTAAGAATTAGTCTAGTTGGTCAACCAAATGAGACACGCTGCAGCAGCCGTTTGTGGCCATACAAAATTATTTCTTAAATAACTTCCACATTTTTTATCTGATTGCAACCAAATTTTCAGAAATCATACTACAGATTATAGTTATTAATGTGCATTAAAATTGATAATTTGCGGGGCGGAAGTGGGTGTGGTAAAAATTTGAAATAAATTTGATCTGCGTGCAAAAAAAAATTAGAGCTCTATCTCTTATAGTCTCTGAGATCCAGTGTTTCATACGGACAGACAGACACACAGACAGACAGACGGGCAGACGGACATGGCTAGATCGACTCGGCTGTTGATCCTGATCAAGAATTGTATACTTTATAGGGTCGGAGATGTCTCCTTCACTGAGTTGCAAACTTCTGACTAAAATTATAATACCCTGCAAGGGTATAAAAAATGTAAGCAAACAACTTATTTAATTTTTTTAAATAAAAAAAAAAAATGGTGTGTCATGAAGACACGCGATAGAAGTAAAACTAAATGATTGGGTCTCAAGGAATATTTAATTTTCTATGTTTAGACGGAGAGGAATCATTTTAATCACGTGTCAAACAATTCTTGATAGTAAATATTAATTTATTCATCATAATAATTATACTTTTTTCAAGATACAATAATATTAGTATGAATATGATAAATTAAATCTCAATCAGCTTCGCCTTTATTCTCTGGTACACTCTTCATGAACGAAATGATAGGTTTGTGGTAACTAAAATAGGTAATGAAGACTGTTGACTCCAAATTTTCGATGTAACGTGAGAAAACTGCATCGATCGTGGTACCATGGCGCGTATTCGATTCAATTGGTGACTTGTTCATTCCCAATGACAATTTCTGCTGCAAGAACTGAATGAATGGCTTGGAATTCTCTGAGGCAAAATGAACATTAAAATCTCCACCTAGAATCATATGTATTTTGTCCAGCTCTACTCCAACTTCTGTAGCCCCCATAAGAGTATACGCCAGCAGGTGAAGTCGTTGCTAATAGTTAATTCTCTTGATTACTTACACTATCGTCCACACTGTCACTTAAGAGGTTAGCACGCGTTTGCCCCGGTTCCCTGCTATCTCGTTAAATTTCAGTTCTACTTTTTCCGTTTTCTATTCTGATCAATTCCTTCACTCGCCCGTTTTTTCTCCCGCCACATTTTTGTTCATTCTGCACCCGACTTAGGCATATTTGCACAAAAGTCTCGATTTAAGTAATCAAAACACGCACAAAAACGAAATACGTTGCTTGTGATCACTGTGTTAGAAACCAACAGCTGTTTTCCGCGATTCTGACATGAAAGACAGAAAGTCTTTCGTCTTATTCTCGCACGATATACGAAGGACTCTCACTTTCGCTCGATAGACGAGACGTAAGGTAGCCCGTCTCACTCTCGCTCAATTCCCGGAGGCCTCTCACTCTTACTTACTAAGTTAGAGCGAGCGTCACCAAAAAGGTTGCCGACCGAGATTTCAAAACCCTCCCATAAGAAGTTTTACTACAAAAATTTTCTTACTCCTTGCGGCAGGAATCGAACTCATGCCATTTGCTTACACATAAAACACGTGTGCCGCTTTACCCACTGTGCTATCGACTTTGCTCTTAAAACGGAATTATATGTACATTTTGCTCAGTTTTTTATACCCTTGCAGGGTATTATACTTTCAGCCAGAAGTTTGCAACGCAGTGAAGGAGACATCTCCGACCCTATAAAGTATATATATTCTTGATCAGGATCAACAGCCGAGTCGATCTAGCCATGTCCGTCTGTCCGTCCGTCTGTCCGATTATACGCGAACTAGTCCCTCAGTTTTGAAGCTATCTGAATAAAAATTTGCAGTTAGTGTTCTATATACTCTCACTCCTACATATGTCGAAACGGGCCGGATCGGACTACTATATCATATAGCTGCCATAGGAACGAAAAAAAAAAGATAACTATGTCAGTTTTCAACAGTTAAGCCAGAAAAAAAGATTGATTGATTGTACTATCTATGGTTAAAAACGATGAACGCAATATGTCCACATGGTGATGGGCAGATTGACGGTGTTGTGAATCAAAATAAGGCAATAGGTTATCCAGTTAAATTTATAAGGATACTTATATAAATGATGGTGGAATGTCCACATTTTGCTTAAAATTCGGTCATAATTCACTTTCTGACTTTAGTTTCCTTACTTTCTAAATTTTAGAGTTCCATAGCAATGGCAGCCACAAAGATGAGAATATTGTTCTTAAAGCAGGAAATGAGGAATCATGTCATAGCCACTGCCCACAGTTTAACGCCCCAAATTTAAGCCGCTATCACTTCGTAAGTAGTCAAGAGGTAAGTCTATAAGGTTTAATATAAATTCTATTTAATATATACATAGCACAATTATTATAGGTCGCTAGTAAAAGTCACGAGTCGTCAACAAATAGTTCAAAACCCAATGACGTACTCTTCAGCAACGAATCAAATAATGCAGATGATATTCCCATGGTTTGGAAGGTAAAGCGTCGCCCCGATGGATCTAGATATATTGTGAAAAGACCAGTGCGAAATCGTGTACCGCAAGTTCCATCTTCAATTCGGAAAAACATACGTCATACCGAAGTAACAACCACCGAAGAGGATACGGTTTCGGAGGTAAAAATTGGTCGTTATTGGACAAAGGAAGAGCGAAAACGGCATATTGAAAAAGCTCGAGAACGCCGTCAGCAGCAACAACAACAGCAGCAGCATATACAATAGAAATATTATTTCCTTAATTTCTAAAATAAATTTATGCTATTCTTTACTCAATCACTTATAGACCGATTCCATGCCATATCCAATTTGCGCTTAAAACTAAAGTTGATCTTTATAATTTAAAATTTTAGCTGTTATCTCTTTCAATATAAATAAAATTCATGAAAGCTATACCATCAAGTTCTTATAGCCCGAAAAACATATGGTAAAATGAATATTCATTTCAACATAACTATATTTTGATAAATAATTGTTCCTATAAATAATTGTTTAAATAAACCCATTATTCATCCAATCAGACTTCGTTGACGCAAACAATATAAGACATATAACACTTTAATATGTAATAGTGTATCTTTAATAATACAATAAAGCCTGTCTTTATTGTTTCTTAAAATATCAATGAAGTGAATGTTGTATTTGAACACAAACAAAAACAATAATAAACCCACACATTTTTTGATTTTAAGCAATTTAAAACAATAAAACTTTATGTTATAATATTATTCGCTGGGTGTTGTTAGTTATTTATTACTTGCGTAATTAATTTTTTTTTGCGGCTAGAAAAGCACTCTATAAAAAAAGGCCGACCTTATGTAATACAAAATTCATGTTTCCAATTTTTTTTTAACTACCTTAACTAGATATATATATTTATTTTAAATGTTAAGCGACCAATTCAATAGCTATGAAACATTGCGAATGATTACCGACAAATAACATGCCAGCATAACAGACATCAGATTAATAGTATTTATAACAATAGCAAATTACTGTTTCAGGACTCGGGAGACATATCGTCCTCTTGCCCAGAGATCACAGGTGTGCCGTCTTTTAAGTCTTCTCTTGTTGCCGTCGAGTTTGCCAAGGAAGCTGCAAGGCGATTGGTTTGGGCTGCAAGGCGTTCGTTGTACCGACTCGAGTGCTGGTTAGGAACCCGAGAGCGAAATGCTCTCCAGTAGAGCTGATATTTTTGAAAAGAAAATATCAATGTAAATATAATCGGATTATGTTGTACAAAATTATTTCTAAAACCTTATTAAACTATTTTAAATTTGTGGAAAAACTAACATAAACAGAAATAAGTGTTAAATTATATAAAAATCATTTAAAAAGTAAAAAATTAAAATACGAACTCGAAAGGTTGCTAACATCGACTCGCCGAAGCTTGTATATTCCTGCAGATTGCAGATTGCAATCGTATGATAAAATTAATAAAGCAATTCTGAAATAATAAAAAATGTGTCAAATATCAAATTAGATGAAATTATGAAAAACGGTGAACATATGATTTGAAAAAATTTAGGTGAAAACATTTCGAAAAAAAAAACTTTAACAATATAACTTCACTTAACATTTACTTCGTAATTTCGGTTTTAATTTCATTAAAATCGGAAAACTATAACCTATAGGTGTCATAGGAACAACCAGGGAAATAAAAGAAAAAAATCATAACTTCGCTGTTTCTCATCAATTTTAAAATTTGTCAACTTATTATTATTTCAGAATTTCTGTTTTAATTTCATACAAGTTGATGTGACTATGTCGCTATTGTGCTATACTTAATTATAGAGTTTTTAAACAAAAATTTACAAAATGCGGAGCTTAAGAAATGTTGCGTTGCTGCTTTTACCCCAAACGCAGTAAGATTTCTGAGAACCAACCTGCGTTCGGCAATTGATTATACTATGTATGGTTAAAAACGATGAACGCAATATGTCCACATGGTGATGGGCAGATTGACAGTGTTGTGAATCAAAATAAGGCAATAGGTTATCCAGTTAAATTTATATGGATACTTATTTAAATGATGGTGGAATAATGTCCACATTTTTATTAAAATTCGGTCATAATTCACTTTCTGACTTTAGTTTCCTTACTTTCTTAATTTTAGAGTTCCATAGAAATGGCAGCCACAAAGATGAGAATATTGTTCTTAAAGCAGGAAATGAGGAATCATGTCATAGCCACTGCCCACAGTTTAACGCCCCAAAATTTAAGCCGCTATCACATCGTAAGTAGTCAAGAGGTAAGTCTATCAGGTTTAATATGAATTCTATTTAATATATACATAGCACAATTATTATAGGTCGCTAGTAAAAGTCACAAATCGTCAACGAATAGTTCAAAACCCAATGACGTACTCTTCAGCAACGAATCAAATAATGCAGATGATATTCCCATGGTTTGGAAGGTAAAGCGTCGCCCCGATGGATCAGTTTAATAGTTTAAATTGCGGCGGTAACAATGTATATTTATTTTACTTTATTTGAATAGTCATTAATAAAGACATCTTGATAATCATGATGCCAGCAAATATTTATATATTTGTTATTTATATATACATCTTACATTTTGTTTTAAAAAAATTATAATTCTTCAGATGTGTACCAATATGCAAAATTATATTTGGGTCTGAAAATCAAGCATTCTTTATGTATTCTTCTTACACTGTTGTTATTCTTTTTTCAAAAGCATGTTTTTCCTATTTGTCATGTTTTTGAAATATTTCAACTTAAAAGTAGAAATATTGTAGGTCCTTCAAAGAAATTGGTTCAAAACGATCTGTATTTTTAAGTAAAGAACCGAAATATACATTTTCGAACGTTTTCGATGCCCTAAACTTGAATTAAGCGTAGAAATATTTCTATGCGTCACGCTTTCGTCATATGTCCATAGAAAAGTTAATATTTTTAAAATTGTTTTTAGATCATTTAAATCATAAAATGTTTCAAAAATTATCTGTATGGTATTCTAAAGTATTGTTCCATAAAAAATCTCTTTTTAAAATTGGTTAAATATTTATTGGTCTCAGGACTTTGATTTTAAATTGATATTTTTCCATATATGTATTTCTGGGTGGTGCCAATATACTTATTTCGCTAACAGAAAATTTAACAGGTTACTTAAATACTTAAATTACAGCTTAATGACTACTTAAAGAGGCTAAATATAAAAACAAGTACTTCTCGACAGATTCATTTGGGGAGGTTGGGTCAAGTCAAATGTTTATAGGTAATTTGTTAAACTGATTTATATTTAAATTTTGACTATATGCACAAATTTCGATATAAATTCAACATATTATGACTCAAAGACAAATAAAATTTTTTTCAATTTCAATAACTGATTTAAAGGGGAAAAATACTTTAAGATGTGAGTTCAGCGAATCGAAAACCTTCGGAAAAGAAAATATATTTCGGTTCTTGGTACTAAAATGCTGTCGGCCTGTAATATATATTTTTGTATATTA